>JAODAL010002312.1:0-199848 GCA_025379985.1 Phyllomedusa bahiana
AAAAAAAAAGGGGCCACCTAATTCTGGCCACCCGGGCCCCCAAGAAAGCGCCGCGTTAGTTACTTTTTAAAAATTAAATAGAAGGGGAAATTAAGGGCTTATGTTGGTTTTTAATATTAAGGAAAAAATGGGGGCGATTGAAGAGAGGGGGTTTAAGTATCAGGGGTGTACTGATACAAATAATACAATTTTTTAAAAAAGACAAATTTTTTTAAAAAAAATTAAAATGTTTTTTAGAGACTAAAATGCCAATTTTTAATTTAGAGGGAGAAAAAAGGGGAAAAAACTTCCATTTCCCAGTACATAGAATGTGCCATAGAAAAAGGGGTTCAAAAAAAAAAGTTTTTTGTTTGTTAATCAACTAAATTTGGGTTTTATATGCATATAAATAGTTTTTTTAACAAATACTTTAAAAATCTATTGCTTCTCTATAATAATAACATTTACAGAGCCTTTTTTGAAACCTAATAAAGGAAAGAAAATTTTTTTTATAGATTAAAAAAGGGGGGCCCTTTAAATTTGTCCAAAATGGGTACTAAATAAACATTTTAAAATTTAACTGCTAAATTTTAGCCCATGTGGGGACCAGTCACTATCTGAAGACCCAAATTTGTCTCAATCTTAGCATTTTTTCTATCCCCATTTCCCCCCACGTATTGGTACCCTGAAATTTTTAAAGGGGGCCTAAAATTTAAAGAGACATGGTTTTTTCCCCATTTTACTGAATTGTAAGGGTCCCAAAAAGGGAAAACGGCAAGTTTAGGGAAAAAAAGGGAAGTACTAGAACAGGGGGAACATACAGAAACTAAATTTCCCTTTTCAGTTTTTTTTGCAGATTTTGCTTGCGAAAAAAAAGGGGGAAAACTAGAAGCAACTAATTTTGGTTTGGGCGGGAACAAATTGAAAAGGGTTTTAAAAATTTTAAAACAGATCCGAATTCTCTGTTAAAAGGCACAATTTCAAGCTAAAATTTTGAGAGGTTTAGCTTTTTTTTTAAAAGAGAGGAAACTTTTTAAAATTTTTTAAGGGATTTGCAAACTTTTTTCCGGAAAAAAAAGCCTACAGTTTCCACGAAAAAAACCAACAAACTAATCAAGGGGCCCAAACGGTTTATATCGTCCCTGATACTGATACGGGTACGGTGATACCTAAAATCTAGATGGGATGGGAAGAATTTCTTCATAAAGATTTTGAAGAGGAAAGGCCGGGGAAAATCCGTGTAAACAGGACGGGGCGGTTTTTAGAGAAAAGGGGAGACTGAGAGCCCCAAAATTTCAACTCAGGGGGGGACTGGAAGAAAAAAAAGGGAAAACACTAAAATTTTTAAATTTTTGTAAAAAAGGGGTACTTACGGGAGATAGAAGGAAAAAGTTTTGAAAAAGGGTTTTTTCTTCTTTCCCCACTACCTCCTTTGACTTAAATTCTCTTGGAACCAAAGGATATAGAGTTTTTTTCAAGGGAAATTTGGGAGGGGCCCCCAAATTTTAAAAAAACTTAAAAAAAAAAAGAGAGGGGTTACCACCATGGGCCCTATCAGCCGGGAAACTTATTTCCCTACTTTGATTTGAATCATTAAACAGGGGGAAAAGTAACGGGAATTTGGGGAAAAGGGCCCTTTTTTTCTAAATGTCAATTTAAAAATTTCATCTAACCCCCCGTTTGGGAGAAACCTCTTGTTTTGGGATTTTTTAAAACCAATTTGGAAATTTAAAAGACTTTCTGATAACAGCAAATCAAAGGGGTACCCAAATTTAAAGTAACTCACAAAATACAGGTTTTTACTCTCCTTAGAGAGGGATAATGTTTTGATCATAAAACCACCCCGCGGGGGGGGGAACATCGTGTTGATGGATAGGTCTGACTAGGGCCCAATGGGGTAATAAAAATTTGAATGTTTGGGATTTGCTATGAATTTTCCCCTCATACCCCACTGAGATGTATAAGAGAGCCCCAAAGACGATATTGGAGAATGAAAAAAGGGATAAAAAATTGATGAGAAAGTTTTTAACTTTTTTTTCCCAAAATTTCCCCCTCAAACGAAAACTTTCTATGCTTTAAACCAAAAAGGGTCCATAAGGGTTTGGACCCCCAAAAGGGACGTCCTTTAGTGTCGGGCATTGATAGCCTGACACAGAAAAAGGCGTCTCCCTGGATAAATTTTGAGGAAATTTCCCGTTGAAATCACTCCCTTCTTACATTAGGGACAAAAATGGGTTTTTTTTTGGGCCCAAAAATTTAAAGGAATATTTAAAAAATAAAACCCAAAATATTATGGCCAGTATTGATGTAGAAAGGGCCCTTTTACTCATTTTATTCCCCCCCCACATTGGGGGTTAAAGCGGGTTAATATTTTTTCTCCATAGAGGGTCCCACTTTCAAATCCCCCACAACAAAATTTTTTCCTTTGACTGCTGGGAATTTTTTTTCTTACCAGGGAAATACTTTCCCCTTTGGTGGCCGTTGGGCTTCCACCAGTCAGGGGCACGCCCTGGGCTTCTTGCCGCCAACTTAAGCAAATCGTTTTCTGGGCTGGGGGGAGGCAACGGGCGTTCTTTGGAGATGGGGGTACCCTTTTTGGGTCTGAGGGCCCCCCTCTGGGTCCTTACATAACGAAAATATTCGTGCTGTGGACGGGCCCCCAGGGATCCTTTGAAATAAAGGGGTCGGCTCTGAATCCAAAAACGACATAGGGCTGAGATTTAAATTTTTAACTGGTGGGCGTCTCTACCCTTTCTGATGTTGAAACAAGAGAGGAAAACGGGTGAGCGACCACCACGGGCCCACCGTAAAACCAACAGCAACAAATAAACTGCTGAGCTGGGGGGAGTTGCACCCTCTGGGGGCCCACGTAGGGGGGATCCCAAAAAAGGGCCCAAAATTTGAGGCTCGAAGAAATTGTTCTTTATTTTGGCCCGAGTTCTAAATTAAAAAACAAGGAACTTTGAGGCAAAAATTTTTGAGATAGGGGGGTACCCTAAGAAGATCTTAAGCAGGGAATAAGTTTGCCCCCTTTCTCGGGAAAACGCACTGACCTTCTTTTTCCCTAGGGGGAGGGGAAAAAGAAGATCCCCATTTTAACCCAAATTTCCCCCTTTTGACAGAGCAAATCCTTTTAAATTGGGATGTTCTTAGAAAAAAATTGGGACATCCTAAAAATGGACAGTGATTTAAAATTTATGTTCTTTTAAGTAAACCCCAGGTTACATACAGACGGGGGAAGGGGCTTGGTGATAGGGTTGGAAAATACCATTTGATTTTCCCCAACCCGCGGTGACCCCATTGGGTTGGGAGGGGAAACCCCCTTTGGGTTTTCTTTAAAATTTGGGGAAACCCCGTAAGCCTGGGAAAGGGGTTTGCCGAAAAGACTGTGTTTTTGGGGCCCCGGAAAAGGGGAAAGGGAAAAAACGTTAGGGGTTTTTTTCCCCCTTTCAGTAAAATCCCTTTTCATTTACAAGGCTAAAATGTTCCCCGCAATTTTGGAAAAAATATAGGAAAAAACAAAAAGACCATGGAGACCCGCGCATTTTTGAACACATAGGGGCCCCCCCGAAAAAAAACGGGATACCCCATTGGGGGGACATTAAAAATTCATACATGGGGGGAAAAACCAAGTTTTCTCAAATTTTAGGCCCTTGAACATTTCAGGGGACCAAACGGGGGGGGAAAATTTTGGGTAGAAGAATGCTTTCAGATTGAACAAAGTGGATCTTCAAACTAGATACTTTTTCCCCACTTTGGGGTAAATGAGCAGCTTAATTTTAAATGCTTTATTTTGTACCCTATTTTTTGGGCAATAAGGTCCCCCCTCTTTTTTCATCTATAAAAATTGTCTCTCCTTTATGTATTTCCAAAATAGGCCCCGGGAAGTGTATTAATTAAAAGAGAAGCCCAAAAGATTTTATAAAGTATTGTAAACCCCCTTTTTTTAATTTTTTATGCATTAACTCCAAAAAAAGTTTAATTTAAAAAACAAAAAATTTTTTTTTTGAAACCCTTTTTTTCTATGTCCCCATTCTATGTAAAAGGGGGGTGGGAAGGGTTTTCCCTTCTCTCCCCCCCTCTCATTAAAAAAATTTACATCTTTAGTCTCTAAAAATCCCTTAAATTTTTTTTAAAAAGATTGTCTCCTTTTAAAAAAACCCCACCCTTTTATGTATCAAATACACCAAAGATACTTAAAAACCCCTCTCTCAATCCCCCCATTTAAACCCTTTAAAATTATAAACCAAAAAAAGCCGTAATTCCCGTCTATTTTAATCTTTTAAAGTAACTAACGCGGGGGGGGGGGGGCTTTTTTTTGGGGAACCCGACTGGCCAGAATTAGGTGGGCCCCTTTTTTGAAACGTTTCCGAAATGGTCTGCTTCCCCCTTTTTCTCTGATGTCAGGGAATTTGCTCGATTTGGTCTGGCCCATAGGGTGGATAAAATATAAAAATGCGCATGCGCCGTACTCAACCCCGAACGAAGGCGCGCCCCAGTTTGACTAGGGGTTCCCCGCGCTGAGAACGGCACTCCGCTCTCTGCCACAGTTAGCTCTAAAACCGGAGCCTGTAAAGCAAACCCAAAAAAATGAAACTATTGAATATAATGCTTTTTTTTTTGCATTTCTTTAAAATAGGGGAAAAAAGAGATAGTGGGTTGTCCTTTTATGACTGGATTTAAAATTTTAACCTGCTTGAGGCAGTATTCAAAAACGGCTGGGGGTTTTTTAAAAGTAAATCTACTTGTCCCATAAATTTTTCCAAACTATTTTCAACTAACGGAGTAAATGACAATGTCTGGGGCCCCCGGCTGCTTTTTTTGGAAACTTTTTTGGGCCACCCTTTGAGAGTAAGATCCCCCCTTGCTTGATACAAACCCTGTACTTTTTTTCAAACGGGGTTTTTATTCACTATTTTGCACCCCCCCTAAAAATTAATAAGCGTAAAATGGGTATAACTTTTTAAATTTTTTATTACACTAAAATAATTTGAATCTATTTGGGGCTTATGTCTTTTCTTTCTTGCCCTGAAGAACCACTATACATCGGGTATGTAAAAGCGCGTTGGGCATAAACACTATGACTAGAGCCTTTGTCCTTTTGTATATATCGGGCACTGATTGTGGATTAAGAGCTTTTGTTGCTTCTGTAAATAGCAATGGTGTTGGGTACTAGGGACCTTTTTGCTTTTAATTTGTATCTTTTGCATTAGGATATTTTGTCCTGTGTATAGGGTCTTTAATAGGGATTATCTCCTTATGGTTCCTGGTGGGTCCGTCCTTATCAGGGCGACAATAATCCACATTGGTGGGTTATGCTAGTTTTTTTCTTATAGGTTTCCTATAAGGGACAGTTTAGGGATGTTTTATTATTTACCTGAATATTTATTACTCCTCCATAAATGACTAAGTAAAACCAGTTAAGTTTTTATATGTCTTTTCTCCAGTGAAATATTTTGCTTTTTTGACTATAATTATTTTTTGGGTTATATATACTTTCCCTTTTTCTGGATACCATCACAACTAGTTGTAAGTGCTGCCAGATCTTTTCACAAGTATCACACACAGTCATGGCAATAGTGGAGTTTACAACCTGGAACTGGAGGTGTAGGGAACTGTACCTCACTCCAGTTGCCAGAAACCTAAAAACCCAATTATTGGCATTATTGAAAATATTGACCAATAAACAGCTTTAAAATACAATTCTAATCATCATTTAGATACATTGACCATCACTACCCTATAGAACAACAAGAAGATTATTGTGAGTGGGAACACATACCGCAAAGTTATGAGCAGTCTGTCACTATGGCATTGATGGCTGAACACATCCATGTATCCTGTCTACTGATATATGGACCCACAATCTCCATGAGCCTATCAAAGACCTCAATTGGCATTCTTGTGAAGTCCCCAAAAAATTTCAGGGAAACTACAAGAAAAAAATAAAGTATTAAAATCAATATGTAGTATTCACTATACAGAAATAGAAATACAGTCGAAGAATTACATTAATAAAGTCTTTACAAAGTAAAAGACAACACTTTATACCTTTCTCAATTCAGAATACAATTGTCCATTGTGTCCTTTTTCGTACTGCAGCTCATTTATTGGGTGGACCCAATAGCGACACCTTTCCGCAGCCTGTACAGATAAGTGACATAAAGTTATTAGCGTAAAAATACCTGCGACTAGACGTTGTTAGTGAAAAATACCTGCAACGACATGATTAGATATAAAAGTAAAAGTGTATTGTCTATATTATCAGGTGCAATTGTCTAAATCTATATGTGGGAAAGACTATTTAGCAGTCACTATGGAGGCTCTCCAAGCATATACTGTAAGTACCATCATCAATAAAAGTGATGTACCTTTGGCTAGGGACTTTAGTAATGTTCATGGGGATAACTTTGATTCCCTACAATATTGGGCTATACATAAAATTATTCTGGGTCCCTAGAGTGATGACATTAATAAAAAATGATCTTGAGCGAAGAAGCTAGGGGGTTTCATAGACTAAACAGTTTGAGACCTAATGGCCTGATTTTGGCCTTTCTTATGAATTGATTAGTAATTATTCTGTATATTCAATATACTTTATTCCTTATATTAGTGGTTTTCTTCTGGGTGACAATTTAATTTCATATTTATGGTGTACTTATAAATTAATTTTTCCATTCTGTTGATATATGAAGGTATATTTATAGCACCTTTAGATACCAATTTTGGATCTATTTCTTCATGTGAAATATGATTTAAAGAAAACCCTAGTAAAATTTTCAATTGTAATTGCTATGTTATTTAAGAGGGCAAATCTTACCTGAATTACATCTAGTGAAATAAGCCTATTGTATTTTTTTTTTACCTTTTACTATATTGTTTGCGCTTATCATATATACTGATTAGGTCCTTGTTATATACACGCATGCGCAGTACAAGAGTGGATGCGCAGTATCAAGTATGAGTCGAGAATAGATGGTCTATACTACGCATGCAGTGAGTGGTTCTTCCGGCGCATGTGCGACTATACATGGTAATTTGATGATGTCCAGAGTATGATGCTGTGCCCATTCTAAGGTGATGTATTGACTTTTTGATTTGACAGGGGCTACTTTGCTGTGCAGATATTGGTTTACAGAGTGCATTGTGTCATCTTTGGAGTTTTTTGTCTGCCACGTCAGAGATAGAGGTGATATCTGTCACACATTACATTTTAACTTGAGTGCGGTTATGTTGCTACATTGATATCGATCTACAGTACAGATTGTGTCAACATTGGAGCTTTTGTTTGACACGTCTGACACAGAGGTTATTAATGTCTGTGATGATGTTCGTCGCTGCAATTTGCCTCTTACCCATGATGATGTCGAGTAAGAGCAAAACTTTATGCTGTTATTTTTTAGGTGTCAGTGTAGAGGATCTTATAATGAAGAATTAAGATGATTGATTTATATATTAACCGATCTCAGTTACCCCCATCAAGGCAAAATGTGTATACACTAGTTTCTTCAGCCAAATAGTATATACATGTAGTCTGAATTAAAGGATATTACATTTCATTACAACTAAAGTAACAAATCATTGTGAGTGACCTAAACCTTAATTGTAATATTCAGGCACCGAACAGGAGTGATCCACATTGTTCACCTTGTAGGGTTGGCTTAACCTATGTCGGTGAGCGAAGTCTTAAGGGCTCCCCATGTTAGCCAGAGCCTGCCACAAAGCTAGTTGGTCGCTACCCCCAACGTACAGTAGGTCCTCAAGGTGATGGCAGATGATCCTGGCAGCATGGTACAGAAGAATTAAGAAAGAACATAGAGCTATAGGTCAGGGCAGGCATTGATACCTGCAGTCATTTATTTTCTTGCAGAGAGATGGACACTGGCAGAGACCTGCACTTCTTATCGGCCTGACCTAGTGGTCAGCAGCAGCTGGTAAAGATACCAGCGAGGAGTGCGTGATCGGGCCAGATGAAGCTATGAACGTAGGGACGACTTGGGCTATGTTCTACTCCTCGCTTGCTTCTGGCATGTTCTACTTTACCTTATCTTGACAGGACTTTCGCTGAATTCCCAGCTAAGTGTTCTGTTTTTTACTTTTGTATACATGGTACGGTTTTGGAAAATTCAGGCATAAAGGACGGCTTTATATTATTTATATTAATGAATATAATAAGGGAAAAAAAGCATATATTGCATCGTTCATTTTCCTGGACAGCATCTAATTATTGTGTACTCGTTTACTGAAGCAGGGGGGTCCTGCTGTGATGCTGCTAGAGCACAAGAACACTAAGTGCAATTATTAACATTGTGACCAGCGAGGAGTGCGGCAAGGCTGTGTGTGGAGCAGGGACAGGTAGGAGTATGGACCCAGCCCTGTACTGCAACATAACCCAATGAGGCAATGGGAAAGTGGACGCAGCCACAGCCCCAGGACCAGATCACGGCGCTACAGTAGCAACATTGTTGGAGTTCTTTTTAGAGTACGTCCACATGACAAACGACAAAATAATCATCAGATTCAAAAAACACTTTGTTGAATGAATATTTGACCAGTATTTTCACAAGAACCTGAGGATTTCTAACTTTTCATTTTTTTGACAAAGTTTTCGGATTCAGTTTTTCAATCCCCTAAGGTCTTTTTCTGACTTTATATGTAAAATAAAGCAATAAAAAACATACACAATAAAATCTTAATATACATATTAACATCCTAAACTGCACTTCTAGATCCACCTCAGACAACCTTAAAACTAAAATCACAGTATCTCACAAAAGTGAACACACCCCTCACATTTTTGTAAATGTTGCATTATATCTTTTTTATGGTACAACACTAAAGATATGACACTTTGATATGATATAATATAGTCAGTGTACAGCCGGTGTAACAGTGTCAATTTGGTTTGCCCTCAAAATAATTCAACATACAGCCATCAATGTCTAAACTGCTTGCAACAAAAGGGAAAGCTCCAAAAACCAAAAACAATTACCAAAATAAAACCCAAAATGTATTCATACTGTTAAAAAAACATACAATAATGCAAAGTCAACAATAATAAAAAGTCAACACCCAAAAGACATTAGACATAACCCCAACCACATAGAATAGAGTATCAATATATGCATATAACTATATCACAAAATAAATAATTAGACATACACACAGGTGTATTAATTACAGGACACAGTGTCTGTCAATAATAATAAATAACAATGTATACTTAACCCTGTGGAAGTCAGGCAGAGTGGTGAGGAATGTGCTACCCCAACGCACGTTTTGCTGATGTGCTTTCTCAAGGGGAGTGGTTTGTGGGGTAAACTATACACATATTTAAACAAAATAAGATCCAATCAGATGTCACAAAAAGCGATTGACAAATAGACAGACCAATGACCAACAAATAAATGAATGACAGCTGCCTCAACCAATAGAAGATAGTCCCTGGGGAACAGGAAGTGGGATACTTGCTCAATATGCAGTATATGTAAAAAAGGACCAATCATTGTCACTAAGAAAGAAAGAAAGAAATATAAAATGCCAGAAAATGCAATATATACCTAAAGTGCTTTTTTGTACCACCAGAATGTGTATGAACACAGTGCCATTCGAATGTGGAGCACATATGCATTTCACCAATTGGAAGTGCGTCACTATAACCACCCAAGACTCAGAAGTAGGCACGGTATGTCAGTGGAACGCAATGTGCTCCACAGACAGGAACCAGCAATCAGACGGAGCCCGGGTATAGGGATAGGTGCAGATGTAATCACATCACTCATATTATCACAGTCATTCTAAGCATGCATATATTTTTATTATGTATTTATCTTGTAATGAATTGTATTATGTATTTACTAGTACTTACTATTACTATTACATCTGCGCCTATTCCTAACCCGGTGGCGTTTTGATTGCGGGCCCTGTCTGGGGACGCTTTGCTTTCCCATGACTTTTTTTTTTTTTCCGTGCCTTTACATGCTCGGGTGGTTGCGGTGACGCACTTGCGGCTTGTGGAACGCATATGCTCTCCACATTTGCGCGGCACTGTGTACATATACATTCTGCTGGTACAATAAGCACTTTAGGTATCTATTGTATTTTCTGGCATTTTCTATTTATTTTTTTCTTTCCTTCCTAGTAACAATGATTTGTCCTTTTTTATATATACTGCCTATTGAGCAAGGATCTCATATTGCACCTCTCTCTACAATATCCTAATTTAATGACCCAGACGCAGCCACGTTTTCTACAAAAAACACAACCCACCACCTTGACTCAGTCGCTCCCCCTTCACACACAAACAAACCCGCAAAATCAACGACAACCCTGGCATACAGCCTCCACCACAGTGAGGCGAGCTTCCAAATTGCAGAAACCCCGCGGGAAAAAAACCCGCTCCCCGATGACTTTGCCTCAACAAACATCACTACATACTTTAAATCTGCACTCACCCTAGCCAAAACAGGATTACTTCACCACCCATACCTCTCTGTTCACAACCCCAAAACTATCAACCCTTTAACTGCTCCTGCCCACCCGCACCCCCCTCCACCCGCTCCCTTTCAGCGCCACTTTGCCTTCCTTTTCCCACACAAATCAACCTTATCAGAGAAAGCTTCACCCCCCCCGCCCCCCACGCCCCCCTCTAAGCGCCAATGCTCTTTCCCCCCTTTCTTGTTCCCCCTCTTCCACATGATAATCTTTCCTCTCCCCCTGTCCAAATCCAACCCACCCCCCTGTAATCTTGACCCACTGCCCTACCACCTTACCCAGCCCTTGTGCCTTTCATCCCAGCCCTCACCCCTCCCTTTTAAATTATTGCAACCCTGACATCTTCCCTTCCCCTTTTAAAAATGCACTACACACCCTCCATAAAGAACCATCCCTTGATCGCTTCTCTCTGTCCAACTATCGCCCCATCTCACTGCTCCCTTTTTCCTCCAAACTCCTCGAGCAACACGGCTATCTTCAACTCTCCTCCCACCTCTCCTCCAACTCTCTTTTGACCCATACAATCTGGTTTCCGACCCCACCACTCTACCGAAACCGCCCTAACCAAAGGGTCACCAATGACCTAGAAAACTAATAAAGCCTCACGCCTTTTACTCTGTCCTTCTCCTTCTAGACCTGTCCTCGGGCCTTTGACATTTGTCAACCATTCCCTCCTGCTACACATCCTCTCCTCCCTCGGCATCATGGACTTGGCTCTTTCCTGGATCTCCTCGTACCTCTCTGATCGGACATTCAGCATCTCTCATTCTCACACCACCTCCTCCACCCGACCACTCTCTGTTGGTGTCCCCCAGGGGTCAATCCTGGGTCCTTTACTCTTTTCTATCTACATTCTTGCTCTGGGTCAGCTCATAGCTTCACATGGCTTTCAAATACCATCTATATGCTGACGACACACAACTCTACATCTCTGGCCCAGATGTCACCTCTCTTCTCTCCTGGATCCCAGACTGTCTATCGTCCATTTTCTCCTTTTTCGCCTCCCGTCTCCTAAAACTAAATGTGGAGAAAACTGAATTCATCATCTTTCCACTGTCCCCCTCCATCTCTCCACCTGATCTCTCTATCACTGTCAACGGCTGTACACTCTCACCTGTTCCACAAGTCTGCTGCCTTGGGGTAATCCTCGACTCCGCTCTGTCCTTCAAACCACACATCCAAACCCTCACCTCTGCCTGCCGCTTCCACCTGAAAAATATCTCTCGCATCTGTTCATTCCTCAACTTCGACACCACAAAAATGCTCATCCACGCCCTTGTCATCTCCCGCCTTGACTACTGCAACATCCTTGTCTGTCACCTCTTATCTAGCACTCTTGCTCTCCTTCAAACCATTCTGAACTCTGCTGCCCGTCTTATCCACCTCTCTCCTCGCTACTCCTCTTCCTCTCCCCTTTGCCAATCCCTTCACTGGCTACCAATTGCCCAGCGAATTCATTTCAAGTTGCTAACCTTGACCTACAAGGCTCTCCATAACCTCTCTCCTCCATACATTCTGCCTTAATCTCCAATATCTTCCCTCAAAATTCTCCGTCCTCCACAGGACCTTCTTTCTGTTCTCCTCTTATCAGCTCCTCACATAACATCTCCAGACTTCTCTCATGTTTCCCCGAAACTCTGGATTTGCAATGCCCCAACATTTTTGGACTCTCATCCACTCTCACCAGCTCCAAACCCGACCTGAAAACCCATTTCTTCAGGATTCCCTAAAACCCTTTCAATAACCCTGCTGCCACTGTCTACCCCCCGAAACATGTCTGCCCTAAACCTCATGTATCTTCCCTCCTCCTTGTAGATTGAAAAGCCCTCACGGGCAGGGCCCTCTTTTCCCTTGTTATGCCAGTTGTAAGAAATTTTCATCGTTATTATTGTACATTTTGTCATTATGTATGTAACCCCCCTCGAATGTACAGCGTCACGGAATGAATGGCGCTTTAAAATAATTGTTAATAATAATAATAATAATATTATATTGTGACAATTTACTCTGGTCCAGCCGCCATCTTGGTCTCAGAGGGTCACTCAGCTCACGGATCGCGGCTTTTGGTAAACAGTTCTGGCACATCAACAATCCGACACCAGGCTTCGGTTTAACACTGACCTCAGCCAGCTTTATTCAGGCTCAGGATAAACATACAGGAACAAACCAAACTGAAAATAAAACCTGGCCGGATAGCCACTAACTAAACATACTATAGACCCTGTCTATCAGTGGTACAGACCTCTTGTCCAGAACCAGAATATGCTTTCCCACTTTTACCCAGTCTCCTCCTGGGTTCTGGCTTCTTCCAAGGCTCTGGGGGCCAGAGTTTTTCTCTCTTCAGCTCCACTGCCAGATAGCAGACCTCGCCCCCTAGATACATCTAGCATCAGGCTTTTTATAGGCCTCCAGTGACCCGTACAAAACCTGTCCTGAAATACGGGGAGTAGACACCCAACCAACACATTGACTACCACCGATAAGAACCGACCTGGGAATGGCTGAACAGCCAAACCAACTATAACCGGCTGCCAACCATTTACTGTGACTGACAACATACATGAATGGCTCTTACTGCACCAAGGGCAGGGAACATTGGTGGCATGTTGCATGAAGGTATCCTGCTTTGCTCCATCTAGTGGCAGAAAAATGTGACTGCCTGTGGTAGCTCTGCCACTATATATATATATATATATATATATATATATATATATATGCCTCGCTTGTGTTTGGACTCCATCTTTAACTGTCCCAGAGTGTTTCTGTATTCTTCAATCACTGTTATACATTACAACACCCAACACAAAACATAAATAAAGATCTTGGCCGTCTAACCACTAAATTAACTTGTAGAGTCCCTCTCTGTTGTGGTCTGGACCTATCGTCCTGCCCCACAAACACTCACTTTACCAGGCCCCACCTGCTGCAGGCTTCCTCAAATCTGGGAGGAAAATCTCCTCAGCGCTGGTGCTCCAATGCCAGGTAGCAAACCAAACCCCAGGATCACCTGGAGTAACATGCTGTTAAGGCCTCTAGAAGACAGGCAAAAGCTGGCATTGAATGTGGGAACTTACTCAATGTAAGAGTCATGTGACCACCTGCGGTCGCTTTGCCGCAAGGCTATGGGTCAAGTAGGAGTATCAACATTTATGTAAGAAGTTTTATGGCATTTTATTGCTTTCTGCAAAGTCAAAAGTTTAAACACTATAGGATTACTATGCCTTTAAATTTGGGACAGCCTGTGTGATGTCATATATTTGGAGGATTCTGATTCGGGTTTATTGGCAACATCTTAGTTAATTAGAGACACAACTGAGGATGTATTTTAAAGCACACCAGAAACACATTGCTTCTGTGTGTAACATCATGGAAAAGTCTGAAGAAATCAGCCAAGATATCAGGAAGAGAATTGTGTACTTGCACTAGTCTAGACCATTCCTTGGATGCCATTTCCAGATATCTGAAGGTGCCTCATTCATCTGTACAAACAATTATATGTCAGTACAAGCAAGATGGGAATGTCCAGCCATCATACCGCTCAGGAAGGAGATGGGTTCTGTGTCTCAGAGATGGGCGTGCTTTAGTCCAAAATATGCATAGAGGAAAAAGGGAGAAGCTTGGAAGTCTAAGAACACTATTCCAACTGTGAAACACGGGGTGGCAGCATCATGTTGTTGTTTTGCTGCGGGAGAGACTTCACAAAATAGATGGCATCATGAGGAAAGAAGATTATGTGGCAAACATCTCAAGACAGCCAGAAAGTTAAAGCTTGGGCGGAAATGGGTCTTCCAAATGGACAATGACCCAAAGCTACTGCCAAACTGGTTACAAAGTGGCTTAATGATAACCAAGTCAATGTTTTGGAGTGGCCATCACAAAGCCCTGATCTCAATCCTATTGAAAATTCAAGGGCAAAGTTGAAAAAGGAGATGCGAGCAAGTCGACCTACAAACATTGAAGTTTCCAAATATAATGCGAAGTCTAATATAAGTATAGTTAGATTGACAATAAGTTATAGAAATAAGTATATTTATTGATTACCTAATTAAAGCCGCTATACAAACACATAAAAACTAAAGGCAGATACAATAACATACGATTAAATATCTGCCAAAAAACTCAGGATCAGTCAAAACTACCTAAAATAAAAAAAAATTAAATGTGGGCTGTTCAGGATATCAGGAAAGTTTAAATATCCATGTGCAGCAGAGCAGACTGAGAACTGTCTGGCATCATGGATAATAGGGGTCATGGGTTATTTGCCCTTTTGTAATCAGTGGTAGCCGTATACAACTGTATGAAGTAAGCTCCCTTAGTGGAAGCCGCAGACAGCCAGGATTCTATAATTTAAGTGTTTGATGGGAAGAAAGGGATTCAAAGCTTCGCATGAGAAGAAGGGAACTCAAATCATATACAGATTTGTGATGCAGTTTGGCTGGGTGCTGCGCTGATGCTCCAGGCCTAACCTGTCAGCCTGTCCCCGTATGGAGGTCATGCATTAAAGGGTCATAGCCAGGGGCGTTGCTAGGGTCCAAAAACATCCGGGGCTCAGGCCCTTAAGTTTTTCTCAGTAGGGCTGGGTTCACACGGCAATTTTCTCACCTCATTGTGAACTGCGGATGTATTTTTACAGAGAAAAAACTTCTGTTCCTGTCACTAATTTTCTGCACATTCCAAATAGATCCCGTCCATCTCCTCAGCAGTCACTGCACAATGAAAATCAGGCCTGACAAATTTGCATTTTCAAAACCTCTCACCTATGTATGACAGTGACAGTCACCAAAAAATACACCTATACATGGAGCAAGTAGACCAGACGACTCATTGTTAGTAAAAAAAAAACTCCTACAAAACCAAGACCCAAAACTATTACTACTTAAGGTTCAAATAATTCTGCCAGTCCCTGACCTAACGTGACCCCTACATGTGACATCAGTTGTACATATACCACCGCCATACAGTTACCATATAGTGGTAGATACTAGTTGTATGTAGGCTCAGCAGAAATATCAGTGATTACACTGCAGTTACATTTGGTGACTTACAGGAGACGCCTCTGAAGAGTTGTTCTCTTTCTCTTCTTATTTTCCATCTGTCCCAGACGCCATGACGTCTTCTCCCGTCCACAACTCTTCACTGAAAAATGTACAAAAAAAAACATCTTAGACTCCTCATTTTATCAGCATTTCTCTGCAAATTCCTATCTGTATACAAACTCCCCATCTATAGTGCCCCAAATGGTAATAATTACCCTCATGTAGGTAAATATTTGCCTCCTGTAGCCAGGTAGTAGCCCCCTTTAGCCAAGTCATTAGCCTGTCTAACCAGGTTACTGCCCTCTGTAGCTAGGTTACTGACCCCTTTAGGCAGTAATATGCCCCCTGTAGCCAGGTTACTGTCCCCTTTAGCCAGTAATATGCCCCCTTTAGCCAGTAATATGCTCCCCTTAGTAAATAATATGCCCTCCTCAGCCAGGTTATATGCCCCCTTAGCCAGTAATATGCCCCCTTTAGCCAGTAATATGCTCCCCTTAGCCAATAATATGCTCCCCATAGCCAATAATATGCCCCTTTAGCCAATATTATGCCCCCTTTAGCCAGTAATATGTCCCCTTTAGCCAGTAATATGTCCCCTTTAGCCAGTAATATGCTCCCCTTAGCCAGTAATATGCCTCCCATAGCCAGTAATATGCCCACCTATAGCCAGTGATATGCCCCCCATAGCCAGTAATATGCCCCCCAGCCAGTAATATGCCCCATAACCAGTAATATGCGCCCCATAGCCAGTAATATGCCCCCCAGCCAGTAATTTGCCCCCCAGCCATTGATATGCCCCCCATAGCCAGTAATATACCCCCCAGCCAGTGATATGCCCCCAGCCAGTGATATGCCCCCCATAGCTAATAAAAATAAAAAATAAAAAACTACTTACCTAATGAGGCGCGGTCCGCGCGTCCAGGTCCTGCAGCTTGAGAACGGTGTAAGCAGCGTGATGTCATCACGCTGCTTACGCCATCTCGCAGTGCCCGGGACCTCCTCGGCCGGCAGAGCTGCTGGGTTAGAGGATCTCGGCGTCGCAGGGGGGTGATGAAAGCGGCGCGTCACACCCCCTGCGACGCGGAGGTGTATGTACAGCGCTTACCAAGCGCCGTACATACAGGGGAGAAGACAGGACGGTACCAATCCGTCCTGCTTCCTCCCCGACTCTGACTGTGCGGCCGCTGTGTTCTCCAGGCCCACGGCAGCGACCTGGAGCCGCCCAGACTCGGGGCACAGGCAGATTCATTCGGGGCACGAGCCCCGAATGAATCCGCCTAGCGACGCCCCTGGTCATAGCAACAACCAGTGTATAATGCTTTAAGATGTCTTTAAAGCGTGATGGTGGGCACTTGTAATAAAATAACCTGAGAGCAGAGACATCTGAGGAAGACAGATCTCTCAGTGATACACATGGGGCAGTTTACTGTTATAGCCCTGGACACAGTACTTTTCGGTTGTATTATTCTTTTTGAGCAGATCTTTTGAAGTCTCATCGGGATTCTTAATTCTATATATTTTTATATTGCTTTGGTTTTTGCAATGATCAGGGAATTCATTGTGTTGTTGCTCTGAAGTCCAGTTGTAATTTTGTTGGGGCTATTTTCTTTCCTCAGTTTGAGTTTTTAATCTCTATTTTAAATAAAGTGTCATCATTTATTATTTATTCATGAGGATATACTTTGTTATTGTGCTCTTCTTTTTTTCTTTTATTTTGTCCTTTCCACAAGAAGTCTTTGAAACAGCAAAGTCCTTTTTATTCCTAGTAAAAAAGTCTTGTGTAAATTACATAGTAACATAGTTTGTAAGGCTGAAAAAAGACAGATGACCATTAAGTTCAGTGGCACGGTGCACACTGCGGCCGCTGCCTCGGGCCGCGGTCGTGCCCATGCCTCTGTTGCAGTCCTTGCTTCATATTTACCTGTCCAAGTTCCTGTCTCCGCTGCAGCAGCGCCTACAGCAGCGACCACTGGCAGCACCTACTCACTGGCCCTCGCTCCTGCTCGCTCTCGTCCGCTCTGTGTAAGCGCCCCCTCGGGCAGAGCATGAGCATTTACAGAGTGTCCCAATTTCCAGAAATTAACCCTTGACCTCAGGTTGCTTAAAAGGAACGTCCTCCCTTTGCTCCCGGTCACTTCGTTGTTTTGTTGTACCTACATAGAGCTTGACTCCTGTCTGCTGTGTCGCTGCTGAACCTGTGTTCCTGTACGCTACCTACGTTATCCTGTGCGCTATCTGTGCGCAATCTGCTGAACATCTGCCGCTGCAGCAGTCCGTTATTTACCTGTTCTCTACCTGCCGTTGCAGCAAGTCCATTTCTCTCCTGGGACTGCGGCTATCTCTGCGAGTTACCATCCAACCTCGCAGGGGCCCAGAGGATCTGCCTTATACCAACGATCAACGGGTCAGTTGCCAGTTGCCCTCTGACACCGCCAGACTGTAAAATTCAGCCTATTGTGCTCCAATCTTCAATCTTGAAATCAGAATAAATCCCTGGATTAACGACCCTTCACCAGAATCGTAGTCACTATAACTTGTTATATTATTACACTCTAGAAATGCATCCAGACTCTTCTCCAGAATCATAGTCACTGTAACTTGTTATAAAACGCTCAAAAAATAAAGGGAACACTAAAATACCACATGAATAAAATATTCCAGTTGCAATTCTTTATTCATTACTTAGTGGAATGCTTGAGAACAATAAAACACAAAAATGATCAATGAAAATCAAAATGTATATCCTGGAGGTCTGAATTTAAATGATACTCAAAATCATAGTGGAAAATTATATTTCAAGCTGATCCAACAGAGAAGGAAATGAGACTAAGTAGTATGTGTGTGGCCTCCACGTGCCTGTACGACCTCCCTACAACACCTGGGCATGCTCTTGATGAGGCAGCAGACGTTCTCCTGAGGGATCTCTTCCCAGACCCGGACTAAAGATTCAGTTCACTCCTGGAGAGTCTGTGGTGAAACGTGGTGTTGGTGGATGGGCATGTCCCAGATGTGCCCGATTGTATTAAGGTCTGGGGAATGGGAAGGCCAGTCCATAGCATCAATGTCTTCATCATGAAGGAACTGCTGACACACTTCAGCCACATGAGGCGTAGCACTGTGTTGGGCTGTCAGGACAAAATGTGGCACAAAACTAACACACCAATTGATAGCAATTTCATAGTGGCGAGGCTCTATACGCCACTTTTTGCAATATAAATGTGTCTCGCAATGGCACATATTTATATTTATATTTCATACATACTGACAAATTATACAATAACTTACTGAGAAGTAAGACTGTTGAGCCAGCGCCACTTTTCATACCTGTCCGCCTTATTTTTTCATCTAGAAACACACACAACCCCTCATTCTATCCCACTCACACCTATTAATGAGTGCAGACTTGAAGTTGAGTAGTGTTTGTATCTGTGAAAGTCTCCTATGGAGTAAGTTTTCTTCCAGCACCACTCTGCAACTATGGAAACTCACCCTAGTTTTTTTCTCAACTCTGTATGCCATGCTTGCCTGTGGATTTGGTTGTGGTCTTGTATTGCGGTTTTCAATTTATCCACAGCCCGCCCTGGCTGGTGGAGGCATTGGCTTTCTCCTGCTGAATATCTGTTTTTTTGTCTCAAAGCCACCTCTACTTTTTCTGGTCCTCCTTTCTTTTGAGCTGCACTTTCTCTGCATCCTCTCTTCCTTCAACCTCCAAGTGGAATTTACCAACTGCCTTGACCTGCAACTGCCTTTTTGATCACTTCATCACCTGGCTTTTACAGTTTCTTTCTATTTACATCCCTACTATCATCATGAGACACTCCAACATCGCTATTGACGTGTGCCATCCAGCTGCCCCAAATTCTTATTACATTTCTTCTTTTTCAAACTCTCACAGTGGTTCTCTGCAGCTACTCATAAAGAGGGACACACATTTTACCATGTTTTCACCTGCTTCTTTTACCTATCCGACATTTCCTATTCTTCCTATTTGTCATCTTACTGCTTACTTTATTTCCCCTATTTCCATAAACTGTCTCTCCATTTCAGAAGCTAACACACCTTAGCCAAGGGGTGGGCAATTAATTTTCCCAGGGGGCCACAATAGGAATTGGAATGGCCTTAGAGGGCCAGACTAATAAAAAAAAAAAAAAAACATAGGATGAGTGGGGAGAAACTCATTTATGGGGTTTATTTTTGTGGTAACTTACTATGTGATATTAATGACAAGTTCTCTTTATTTGTGGGTCAGTAGAATTCCGTCGAAATCAGATTTATAAAGAGTGTTTAATGTGTTTTACTATTTTCTTCTTAGACCAATAACCTCTTGCTGTCAGCTAAGCTGTATTAGGGATAAGTTGTTATGGGGGTTAAGGTTTTTATTTGTATCATTTTCGATTTTAGGGTACATATGACTTTTCCACCTTTAATTCCAACTTCAAAGCAAAAGTGAGATGACCGATATAAAGACACAATTCTGACTTTTTTATGGCGGTAACATTTAAAACTAATGTAGTTTTAAATCCTTTCTTTTTCCTTCCACACCTGGGAATTTGTACAAGCGATCACTAGTACAATATACTATGGTACTTGCTTACTGCAGTGTATTGTCAGCGATCCCCTATTAAACCTTGCCTCTGGTCACAATTAGCGTGGGTAGGTAGCTAGGTTAAGCAGTGAGCTCTTCAGTAGAGTAAACCATACATCGTGCAAAACTTTCTGTAAATGTAAAAAGTTGGACAGAAAGTTCTGCAGGGGGAAAAGAAAACAGGAAAGTAAAGAGTTAAAGCAGCAAACTATGTGCCCCCTCACATGTCTACAGTGCAGCAAGTGAATGGTGTATTCCCTGTTCCTGAGAGGTGGAAGGCTGGGACGACCTCTGGGACATCTTGCCGCTAGTATAATTAATGTTTCTTCCAGGGACACCAACAGAGCTCCAGAGCCACCCATCTGCACCTGGACAAGGTGCTAGCACAGGAAAAAGTGGTCATCTTCTCCTTGTTTTTTTCCTTTTGGCCCAGCCCGCCATAATGACTTCTCCCGGCCAAGACCTGTTTCTGCAGAATTTACCACATACATATCTTAGAATCCTCTCTTTTCCAGCAGCTCCTCACTTATGGGTATATAGGTGGTAGCTCTATAGCTCCTCTCATCAGATAGGAAGCTATATAAGTCCCCTCCTCAGTTAGGTAGGTGTATAGGTCCCCTCAGTTACATGGGTGTAAAGGTCCCCTCGTCAGTTAGGTAGGCATGTATAGGTCCCCTCAGTTAGATGGCACTATACAGTGGTGGCCAAAAGTATTGGACCCCTGCAATTCTGTCAGATAATACTCAGTTTCTTCCTGAAAATGATTGCAATCACAAATTCTTTGGTATTATTATCTTCATTTAATTTGTCTTCAATGGAAAACCGCAAAAAGAATGATCATAAAGCCAAATTGGATATAATTTCACACCAAACATAAAAAAGGGGGTGGACAAAAGTATTAGCACTGTTTAAAAAATCATGTGATGCTTCTCTAATTTGTGTAATTAACAGCACCTGTAACTTACCTGTGGCACCTAACAGGTGTTGGCAATAACTAAATCACACTTACAGCCAGTTGACATGGATTAAAGTTGACTCAACCTCTGTCCTGTGTCCTTGTGTGTACCACATTGAGTATGGAGAAAAGAGAGAAGACCAAAGAACTGTCTGAGGACTCGAGAATCCAAATTGTGAGGAAGCATGAGCAATCTCAAGGCTACAAGTCCATCTCCAAAGACCTGAATGTTTCTGTGTCTACCGTGCGCAGTGTCATCAAGAAGTTTAAAGCCCATGGCACTGTGGCTAACCTCCCTAGATGTGGACGGAAAAGAAAAATGCACGAGAGATTTCAACGCAAGTTTGTGCGGATGTTGGATAAAGAACCTCGACTAACATCCAAACAAGTTCAAGCTGCCCTGCAGTCCGAGGGTACAACAGTGTCAACCCGTACTATCCGTCGGCGTCTGAATGAACAGGGACTGTATGGTAGGATACCCAGGAAGCCCCCAATACTTACCCCGAGACAAAAAAAAGCCAGGCTGGAGTTTGCCCAAACTTACCTGAGAAAGCCTAAAACTAGAGATGGGCGAATTGATTCTAACGAAGTGGAATTCGTTTAGAATTTCAGGAAAACTTCGGTTCTGAACGAAGTTGAAGTTTGGGGTACTTCGGGTGAACGAAGTGTGCTTTTCATTGATAAAATGGCTGCGAGCACATGGCGTTACATGGGGCAAAGAACTCTGGGAGGAAGAAGGGCATAGCCTGCATGACATGTGCAGAGATGAAGCCAATCAGAGACCAGCGGGATTCTGTGACGTCACCGCACTATATAAGTCCGGGCGCGACGCTGGGAGCTCATACCGCTCTCACTGTACTGATCAGGGAAGGTGCTGCCGCGGCTGATTGTTACTGAAGAACTGATTTTTATACAGCGATTTTTGTGGGGTGTCTCAGCTTGTCTCAGAGACTGCTTCTCTTAACGTTCTATTTCTAATTTTTTGGGGTATTGGATCTGAAATCCAGTGTGCGTCCACTGCAGCTGCATATACATTTAAATCCTATCTGCTCACAGCACATTGAATATCCAAGGGGGATCTAAGCCAGTTCCTGTTGTATTCATTTAAAGAAACAGCGTTTTTACAATACAAATACCATTTCATTTTTGGCTGCTCAATTCTTTGGCGCAATTTACATCCAGGAGTTAATTAAGCGTTGTTTTTCTGCTGTTGTGGTGACTCCAAGAAACCGTCATTTTCACCGCCAAAATATATACATTTTTCCTGTAGCCTAATTCACAAGCAAAGGTTAATTACAATTTTATCTCTTGCTGTGTGGCGTAAAAAACACCGCATTGTAACACGCTACAAAGTAGTAGTTTTGTGGTGCTCAATTCTTTGGCACAATTTACATCCAGGGGCTAATTAAGCGTTGTGTTATTCAGCTGTGGTGACCCCAAAAAACCCGCCATTTTCACCCCCAAAAAGCATATACATTTTTCCTGCAGCCTAATTCACAAGCAAAGGTTAATTACAATTTTTCTCTTGTTGTGTGGCGTAAAAAACACCGCATTGAAAACACGCTACAAAGCTAGTAGTTTGTGGTGGCTTAATTCTTTGGCGCAATTTACATCCAAGGGTTAACTAAGAAATTTTTCTGCAGTTGCACTCAGTAAAAGAAACTTTCTTTTTCACCGCCACAGAAGAAATTCTGTAGCATAATCATATTCCGAAGGTTAATTAACCCTTTACATTCATTTAAATACACAGAGTTTTTAAACGGCACATAAAAGTCAATTTTTCCTGCCCATTTGTGGAGCGCAATTTATATCCAAGGGTTACCCAAGCTTCTTAGTGGGTTCATTTGGAGTCAAATACAGGGTGTGTATTTATCATATACAGATTTTCTTCATCAAACAGTTTTCTGTACATTTTAGAACAAACTGTTGTCCGACAGAGAGGTGGCTAGGCTCTTCGCCTGCAAGTGGCAGAGGCACAAATGTTCCTGGAGCAGGCCCAGATCGCAGCACAGCAAGGGGATGCCGCAGCGGGGTTTCACTCGGTGAGGCCACAACTGCCGCTGTCATCTAGCGGCCGTGTGCTGACTAGCCCCCCAAGGTCTTGATTGGTTGACTAGGTCATCCATTCCTCCCAGGTGACATCTGACAACCCCAGCCAAGAGTCGGTTGGGAACGTCAGACACAACCCTTAGTTGGCATGGCCCGGGAGCGGGTCAGCGGCCCTCCTGCCCCTCAACCCGCTCTGTCCCATCCAGTTCCCTCAGCCAGAGATCTATATGTGGTCTGGCTCAGGCCACTATATAGCGAAGATGAACAATTTGAGGAGGGCAGTCAGCAGCTACTTGGCAGCGAACAAATGGGCCAATATCCCCTGCTTCTTGCAGTAGGCGGCAAAGTATAGATGTTGAGAGTGGCATGGGAGGTCATGTTGTGAGGGGTCAGCCTTGCATACCAGACCGGTGATGAGGACAGCAAATGACGATGAAACACAAATGATGTGATGTCAGCAGGGATAGCAGCAGTGTGAGGTCGGGAGCCAAGCGGCCAGGGGGAAAAAACCCCCTTCCCAGGTCCAAGAAAGTAGTGGCACAGGGGCTCAGGGAGGCAGCGGCGGCAGTAGTCACTCAGTGCGGAGCGTTGGCGGTTTAAAAACCGATACTCGGCGGTGTGGTAGTTCTTTGCTAAGACACCGGAGGAGCCGAATATGGGTATATGTAGAATCTGTAAGCAGGGAAAATGAAGCGTGGCCAGGGAGCTAACGTTGGCACCACGGCCCTGCGTCAACACATGCAGCGTCACCAAACCGGTGGCCTGGGAGAAACGTGGCTCAGATGTGGTGGTCCATCCTGCCGCCGCAGCAACAGCAGCAGCAGCGCCCAGTTGCACGCATGCCATTGCAGCCAGTCAAGGCTCCACCACCTCTGCAGAAGGGAGCTGTTTTTCTTTGACATCATCTCCTGTTCCAGATGCTCCTGCTCCTCGCTACTCATGGCGCCAGCAGTTGTTCAGCGAGGCGATTGCAAAGAGACAACAGTATGCGTCCAACCATCCTAAGGTGCAGCAGCTGACCGTGGCTCCTGTCCAAGTTGTTGGTACTGCAGTCCCTCCCTTTCCAAATGGTGGGATCTGCACCGTTTTAGAGAAACTAATGGCTTGTGCCGAGCCCAGATGGAGATTTCCAAGCCGTAATTTATATAACAAAAAGGCAGTACCCGCACTTCATAAATATGTAGAACAGAAGGTGGGCCAGTTCTTGAGCTTATCGGGTTTTTTCCAAGATGCACGGCACCGGGGGACGTCTGGAGCGTAAACACGGTAAAGGGCCCAGTAAGGTCCTTTACGGCCCCAAACTGGGGGGAATTTTGTTTCCCCCCGGGGGCCACACCAAAAAACTTGGACAGGAACGCCGCTTTCTCCCCCAACTTTAAAAAAATGCGGTCCTGCGCCCAATGTCCCCCTTTCCTCCTCCTCCACCCCCAAATCTCAGCCTCCACAATTTCTGCTCCATAATACCACATTTAAAGGGCACAGCGGTGTCCCCGCAGTTCTACCCCTTTGGCTTGCCTCGGGGAACGGGGTCAAAAACAGGGGAGGAACGCCCGCTTTCATGCAGCAAGAAATCGATTGTTTCCCTTTCTCCGCCCCAAACCCTGCAAATGGGAAACCCTTTGGTGCGGACAATGGGGGGAAACATGGTGTCCACGCTGGCCCCGAGGGGGGTGGCCCAAAATGGCCCTGCTTTGGGGGCACGTGTTCAATTGGTTGGGGAAAAGGTTCCTAAAAGTCTTCCACCGATCTTCAGAAGATTCTAAAAATGGCCAGGAAATGGGGAAATGCATTTCCCATCCATTCCTACAAAGCCAGGAACACCCTCCTCGATTTTTGAAGGGGGCCGGAACGGCCTCCCCCAACACACTCTTTTATGGGAAAATTTTTCCCCCCGTTGGAATTTCCAGCCTGCACATGTTGGCCCCGACTGTATAAACAGAAAAAGGCCATTAACGTTTTTTTTGGATGATCAGGCGGACGGGAGTAGTCCCCTGTGTAACTTTGATGCGCCAGTGGCAGCCATGGTGCCACCGGGCCGTTTTTGGGGCCCAATTCGAGGAGGCCATGTTATTTGCCCAGTCGCCAGGACTACGGGTTGAATAACGCCCTCCCACTGTTTTAAAGTCCTGGAACGTGCTGAAAAATCTTTTTGGGGCCCGGGGAATGGGACGTGGGCGACTACTTTCCCCGCGGACCACTTTTGTCCGGGGGGGATTGAAATGGAGGAGGAGGAGGAGGACATTGGGGCAGAAGCATTGTCTGGTGAAATGAGTGGATTTTTACCCAGGTGACAAGAGAGGGGGAGCAGGAGCACTGGAAAAAAGGTAGATGGAGATGAGGAAGACAGGGAGAGACCCCCAAGGGACCGGTGGCAGTATTTCAGTGAAGGGGGAGGGAGGGAGACCCCCAGGAGTCAATTGTGCCCGATTTCCCCCAAACAAGCCCGAATTTTCCTGGGTAGTGACAGCCCAAAAAGTCACAACCGGGAGGGGTTTACTTTTGGTTTTCCACCCCTATTGGCCCTCCGGGTACCGGTTTCCAAAAAGGGACCTTTTTCCCGCAAATTTAGGGGGGAGGACAAAAATCAAATACTATAGGGAAAAAACCTCCGTAGTCAGTTGGCCGCTGCCTATTTTGCGGCCCTCGCCCTCCTCTGGGAAAATTGACCGGGGGGGTTTTTAGCGCTCACGTAATACTTTTTTTTTTTTGGTGGGCCGGGGGGAAAGGGGGGGGGGGTCGGAGCCGTTAACCCCCGCTCCTCCAAACAGCAACCCAAGTTGGAGTCACTGATGAGCTCTTTTTCCTTTACCCCCCCCTAGTGAGGAGGGCGGTTCCCCCAAGCAGCAAAAGGGAGCATGGGCCGGGGCAGACCCGGAAAAAACAGGTGGTGAAAAAAACTTGGAAAGCCCCTCTGCCACCCCAGTTTGTTGAAAGAAACCCCTGGACTATGGGCCCCCCAAACTGGATGTGTGGGCCCCAAACTTGCCGGGGTTTTCCCGTGGGAAGCTGCCTGCTCCCCGGGCCCGTAGGGGTGGCTTTAGAGGGGTGTTCATTTCGGGGGGGCCATCGTTACCCCAAAGGGGAACCGGGTTTTTTCCCCGGGAAATGTGGAAAGACGATTTTTTGTCAAAATGAAACAGGGGGTGGATGGCCCCGGATTTTTACACACCCAAAGCCTTTGGCGTCATACTACACAGCCATGACCCTCACCCAAACTGGGGAGAAATGGTCTGGGGTTTAAACTACCCTTGGGCCCCAGCCACTTTCTGATGCCGCCACCCGCCCCCGATGCCACAATCTGTGACAGTTTTCCATCTGCCACCAACCATCTTTACCAGGGACTGGTAGCGCCCCCCACCTCCACACCGTCATTGTGCCACTTTATGACCTCATGCTTCGTCTGTTGCCCCGGTGCCGTGACATCCCACTGTGTCATTGTGCCCCTTTTTCCCGAAACCCATGCCTTTCGCGCCGTGCTGCACCCTGTGTCATTGTTTCCCATTGTCTGACCTCATGCTGCTGCTGTGGCTGCTGCCCTGACCTACACACTCGTCATTGTGCCCCTTTTGTGGCCTTATTCCTGTTTTTTCCACCCCCCAGAAAGTCATTGTGCCACTGTTCCCGCCTCAAAGTGCTGCCCGCCTTTACCTCCCCTCTCTGTAAATTTTGCCTCTTGGCCTTCTCCAAATTTTTTTCCACCTCCCCGAAAGTGATTGTGGCCCCCTGTTGACCTAAACGGCTTGCTGTGGCTGCTGCCCCTGACCCCACATTTGGGCATTGTCCCCCCCTCTGTGGCCTACTCCTGTTTTTTCCACCTTTAGAAAGTCATTGGCCACTGCCTGAAACCCCATTTCTGCTGCTTTTGGGGTGCTGCCGTGACCTCCACACTTGGGCCCCTTGTCCCCCTCTGTGGGGCCCACTCCTGTTTTTTGCCCACTCCAAATGTCCCTTGTGCCACCCCGCCGACCTCATGCTGCTGGTGTGGGGTGCCCGTGCCTCCACACTCTGTAAGTGCCACTTCTGAAACCCCTTTTGCAGCTGTGGCTTTCTGCCGTGACCTACACCCCTGTGTCATTGTCCCAAATCGTGGCCTACTCCTGTATTTGCCACCCCCCAGAATGTCATTGTTCCACTGCCTGAACCCCATTCTGCTACTGTGGCTGCTGCCGTGGGCCTCCACACTGGTCATTTTCCCACTCTGTGGCCCACTCCTGTTTTTGCCCCCTCCAGAATGTTTATTGTGCCACTGCCCCGAAACCCCATGTGCTGCTGTTTCGTGCCCTGACCTCCCCACTCTTCAGGGGCCACTGTCCCGAAACCTTTAAAGCTGCTTTCTGTGGCTTTCTTTCCGTGAAACCCCCCCACTGTGTCCCTTGTCCCCCCTTTGGGCCCCACTCCTGTTTTTTTCCACCTCCAGAATGTCATTTTGCCACTGTCTTTACCTCATGCTGTTTCTGTGGTGATGCCCTGACCTACCCCACTGTCATTGTGCCAAATGTCTGACCTCATTGCTGCTCTGTGGCTGCTGCCGTGACCTACCACGGGGTCATTTTTGCCACTGTCTAAACCTAAATGCGGCTGCTGTGGCTGATGCCCTGACCTTCACACTGTGTCATTGTGCCACTGTCTGACCTCATGCTGCTGCTGTGGCTGCTGCTGTGACCTACACACTCTGTCATTGTGCCACTGCCTGACCTCATGCTGCTGCTGTGGCTGCTGCCGTGACCTACACACTCTGTCATTGTGCCACTGTCTGACCTCATGCTGCTGCTGAGGCTGCTGCCGTGACCTCCACACTGTGTCATTGTGCCACTCTGTGGCCTATTCCTGTTTTTGCCACCTTCAGAATGTCATTGTGCCACTGTATGACCTCATGCTGCTGTGGCTGCCGCAGTAACCTCCACACTCTGTCACTAATGTTTCCACCTGAGCTCCCAGCTTTTTTTTTCCAGCTTTCTCTGGCATGACTTTATCAGGCAACATTCCCGCTTCAGTTTTTTGGTCAGTTTTGCCCTCTTAAGTGCCCAGGGAATTTTATAGTGAAGCGATTCTAAGAGCGGTGGCAGTCAACTGCGTGTCATACTAAAACACAATGTAGGGCCCAGTGTGAGAAAGTGGGTCTCCCTCAGAGGTCATGGGTAGTGATGAGCGATTACGTTGACTATTGTCATCGGGTCGATAGTCGATATCGGCAATTATCAAGACGATTTCCGATAGTCGATAATAGATTATCGCCGATGACCATTAAAGTCTATGGGAGAGCAACAACACCTTCATTCTTACACCCAAACAGGGCTGGAGAAGCTGGAATTAACATCCACAACAGTCAAATGGATACGTGCTACATCTTAGGCAACACACTTAGGTTATAAAAGCCACAGAAAAAAACTCACAGACCATTCACTATCCCTGTCTTTTACCACAGCATGACCCTTAAACCTGCATGACCCACAAATTAAAAAGTGCCAGAAGGCAGTATGATTTGAACCATCATTTTACTTGAACTGGACATTGAATATCCCTGTCCTGGAATGCAGCATGAGCCCCAAACCTGCATGACCCCCAGATTTAAAAAGTGCCGGAAAAAGGAGTCTTTGAACCACCATTTTAGTTTCACTGGACATTGACTATACCTGTTCTGGGCCACAGCATGAGCCCCAAACCTGTCTGACCCACAGATTAAAAAGTGCCAGAAATAGGAGTCTCTCAACCACCATTTTAGTTGAACTGGACATTGACTATGCCTGTCCTGGACCACAGTATGACCATCAAACCTCATAGTTGCCAACTTTTGAAATTGAAAAAGCAGGAGATTGTAGTGGGTGGCAAAAATTTGCATGGACACGCCCATCTTGTCGGTGTGCCACACCCCTTAAAAAGCCACACCCACTCCACCTAACTGCATATCGGCTTTGGAAGAAAGCCAGGTAGATGCCCTTATAGCCAGGTAGTAGCCCCCCATAACCAGGTAGTGCCCCTTACAGGCAGGTAGATGCCCCCTTTGTTAGCCAGGTAGATGCCCCCCTTTTTTAGCCAGGTAGTGCCCCCTCTGTTGCCAGGTAGATGCCCCCTTTGTTAGCCAGGTAGTGCCCCCCCCATTGTTAGCCAGGTAGATGCCCCCATTGTTAACCAGGTAGATGCCCCCATTGTTTGCCAGGTAGATGCCCCCTCTGTTGCCAGGTAGATGCCCCCATTGTTTGCCAGGTTTTTGCCCCCTCTGTTGCCAGGTAGATGCCCCCTCTGTTGCCAGGTAGATGCCCCCCCTTGTTAGCCAGGTAGTGCCCCCATTGTTAGCCAGGTAGTGCCCCCATTGTTAGCCAGGTATTGCCCCTCTGTTGCCAGGTAGATGCCCCCATTGTTTGCCAGGTAGTGCCTCCTCTGTTGCCAGGTAGTGCCCCATTGTTAGCCAGGTAGTGCCCCCATTGTTAGCCAGGTATTGCCCCCTCTGTTGCCAGGTAGATGCCCCATTGTTTGCCAGGTAGTGCCCCCTCTGTTGACAGGTAGGTGCCCCCATTGTTTGCCAGGCAGTGCCCTCTAGTGACAGGTAGATACCCCCATTGTTTGCCAGGTAGTGCCCCCTCTGTAGCCAGGTAGATGTCCCCAGTGTTTGCCAGGTAGTGCCCCCATTGTTAGCCAGGTAGTGCCCCCTCTGTTGCCAGGTAGTGCCCCCATTGTTTGCCAGGTAGTGCCCCCATTGTTTGCCAGGTAGTGCCCCCATTGTTTGCCAGGGTAGTGCCCCCTCTGTTGCCAGATGATGCCCCCATTGATTGCCAGGAACTGCTCCCTTTGTTGCCAGGTAGTGCCCCCAGTGTTTGTCAGGTAGTGGGCCCATTGTTTTCCAGGTAGATGCCCCCATTGTTTGCCAGGTAGTGCCCCCTCTGTTGCCAGGTGATACCTTCATTGTTTGCCAGGTAGTGCCCCCTTTGTTGCCAGGTAGAGCCCCCCTAAAGCTAATAAAAATAAAATAATAAAAGCCATTCACCTGACCAGGCTCCTGCAGCGCGGCCGCTCCGGACGATCTCCTCAGGGGAAGTGAGAGCAGCCGCGCGTCACTTCCCCTGCGCCGCTGACCTGTATGTACGGCGCACACTGGCCGGGTACATACAGGGGGAGGAGGGAGCGATCCCTCCTGCCTCCTCCCTGCACAGCGAGACTCCGGGCGGGCGAAGCGGCCACAGTGGCCGCTTCACCCGCCTGTGGGAACGGCCCGGCGGCGCCAGAGTAGCGCACCAGCGCTACTCTGGCGCCCGGTCAGTTTAAAGAGCCCCCGCTGCCTGCTGGCGGCGGGAGGAATGCTAGCTCTCCCGGGAGGGTGGGGGGGGGGGGACCCCAAATAGCGGGACCACCCCGCCAAAAGCGGGAGAGTTGGCAAGTATGTCAAACCTGTCTGACCCCAGATTAATAAGTGACGGAAAAAGGAGTCTTTGAACCACCATTTTAGTTTCACTGGACATTGACTATACCTGTCCTGGGCCACAGCATGAGCCCCAAACCTGCATGACCCCCAGATTTAAAAAGTTCCGGGAAAAAAAGTCTTTGAACCACCATTTTAGTTTCACTGGACATTGACTATACCTGTCCTGGGCCATAGCATGAGCCCCAAACCTGCATGACCCCCAGATTTAAAAAGTGCCGGAAAAAGGAGTTTTTCAACCACCATTTTTGTTTCACTGGACATTGACTAATATCTGTCCTGTGCGCAGATGACCAATAAACCTGTCTGACCCACAGATTTAAAAAGTTCTGGGAAAAGGAGTCTTGAACCACCATTTTAGTTTCACTGACATTGACATACCAGTCCTGGCCACAGCATGAGCCCCAAACCGTCCTGACCCACAAATTAGAAAAGTGCCGAATGGAGTCCTCTCAACCACCATTTTAGTTGAACTGGGACATTGACTATCCCTGTCCTGAGCCACATGCATGAGCCCCAAACCTGCAAGACCCCCATATTTTAAAAAGTGCCGGAAAAAGGAGTCTTTGAACCACCATTTTAGTTTCACCTGGAACATTGACATAACCTGTCTGGCCACAGCAAAGCCCAAACCTGCATGCCCCTACATTTAATAAAGTGCCGGAAAAAGGAAGTCTTTCAACGCACCATGATGTGGCGGAAACCCATCTGTGTCCCACCAGACGGAAAGGCAACATTCCAAGGCCAAAAAGCCTTGCAATGCGACAATCAGGATTTTTGGCTTTGAATGGTTTTGTTAAAGAGTTTCTTCTGCTCCCAAACCTGGGAAGACAAAGGCTGGCTGCTAGACTGGCCCTGTACGGCGTGCAGGTCTCAAACAGGCGGAAGGAGAAGGGTATGATTGGGTCCCTGTGGTGCTGGTGGTACTCGGGCGACGTTGGTAGCTGAAGCGGAGGCTGATCCCTGAGCAGACTCTGAGAGACATGGCGAGCTGAGGATCGCTTGGTTGTGGCGGAGGAGGAGGAGGCGGAAACAGAGGGTGTGACAGAGGTTGGAACCGCGTCTGTCTGGCCTTTTTGGCCAAAGTGTTTTGCCTCCATTTCAACTCATGCATTCGCGCAATGTGACTAACAAGTTGGTGGTGGTTAAACCCTAAGATTCTTGCCTCTTTAAACTTATGCGTTTACGGCAAAGGCGGCATATTACATCGCTGGGTGAATCAGAGGCTTGCTCAAAGAAGCCCAGGCTGAGAGGTCCTGGACCTTTTTGTGAGATAAGGCGAGGAGCCGGGGTTTCCGCGACCGTGGCTGGCGGAATCATATCAGCTGAACTTTCTGCGACCGGAGCCCGCTCCCAATATTGAAGGCAGACCCGGTATTGACACTATCCCCATCGTCTTCTCCTATCTCGTCCATTGATGAAGCTCTTCACTAGCAAATTCTAGCAGAAAAACCACGTTTGGGAATCCGCAATACGTCATCATCATCCAACAACACAGGTGACTCGTCGCCTGACTATTCTGCATCCATGAGCTGCTGGCTACAAGCAACAGGCACAGCAAGGCGTGCCGACCGCCCTGGATTATTTGCCGATAGACCGGCTTCCATTTCCTCTCTCTGATTGCGATCAGTAACTGGGCGTCAGAGCTAGACAAAATCCATCTCTTTGGCTATTGATCTTTTACATGCCTTCTGACCCCAACCCCGCGCGAGCCCGCATTTTGGTCATCAAAGAGGTCTTCAGAAAATGGACTTATCCACAGTTGGTGGGTACACGAAGTTGACATTTGTTTCTGCCTTCGCTTCATGTTGGACGTATGCTGATGAAGCTAAAGAACGACATTTGTGGCCGTGACTGTGAGGACTAGAGGTAAGACAGATGGAAGCAGGTTCATTGAACCACTGAAGAACAGATGGCAATGCTGTTTCGTTACTGAGATTCACATGTGGCCCTGACCCAGCGATGACAGGCCTGACGGACCCTGAACCGACGATCCGCTGGCAATGCGTGTTGTCGCCAGCACTGAAGGAGACCTTCTCACATACCTCTTCTCCATGTCCCTACCCCCCCTCCTTTGCTCGCTTACCACCTGAATTTGCTTCCCATGTTCCATAATGTACAAAATATTGTAGAAGGTATGGAAGAGGTTTTTGGAAAGTACTCCTATTAAAAGATGGCAAATCACAGCTATTCTCAAATCCCTCAATTCAAAAACAAAATAGCTGGATTCAAATTTTAAGTTCAAGGTACCTCTATCAACAAAAATTGACTGAACAAAAGTGAAAAAACACCTACCTGAAATGTATATTGGATAATAAAAGGTATTTATGGCAACCTATCAATATACCTGTGGTGACTACAACATTGCTGGAATCCAAATTTAACTGAAAGGTGGCTCTATCAACAAAGCTGGCCAGTGCCAAAGTGAAAAAACACATATCTGAAATGTATACGAAAACTAAAAGGTATTTTTTGGGCACCTATCAATACACCTGATGTGGCTACAAAAATTGCTGGATTCAAATTTCGAGTCCAGGTAACCTCTATCACAAAGCTATGATGACCAAAGTGACAAAAAAACACGTATCTGAAATGTATACGGATAGTAAAAAGGTATTGTTAGCACCTATCAATACACCTGTGGTGACTACAAAAATGCTGGATTAAATTTAAGTGCAAGTACCTTCTACAACAAAGCTTGACAGAGCAAAAGTGAAAAAAACACCTATCTGAAATATATACAGATAATAAACGTATTGATTTGTGCACCTTTATCAATACACCTGTGGTGAGTACAAAATTGCTGGATTCAAATTTAACTGCAAGGTACCTCTATCAACCAAAGCTAGACTGAACAAAAGTGAATAAAAGCACCTATCAGAAATGTAATACGGATAAAAAAAGGTATTTTTTGGCACCTTAACAATACACCTGTGGGTGACTACAAACATTGCTGATTCAAATTTAACTGCAAGTGTGCTCTCTATCAACAAAGCTGGCCTGCCGCCAAAGTCGAAAAAAACACATATCTGAAAATGTAATACGAATAATAAAAGGTATTTTGGCAACCTATCAATACACCTGTGGTGTCTACAAAATTGCTGGATCAAATTTCAGTGCAAGGTACCTCTATCAACAAAGTCTTTGACTGACCACAAGTGAGAAAAAACACCGTAACTAAAATGTATACGGATAATAACTGGTATTGTTCAGCACCATCAATACACCTGGTGGTGACTACAAAATTGGCTGGATTCAAATTAAGTGCAAAGGTACCTCTATCAACAAAGCATGACTGACCAAAAGTGAATAAAACACCTATCTGAAATGTATTCGGATAATAAAAGGTATTTTTGGCACCTATCAATACACCTGTGGTGACTACAAAATTCCTGGATTCAAATTAAAGTGCAAGGTACCTCTTTTAACAAAGCTTGACTGACCAAAAAGTAAAAAAAAACGTATCTGAAATGTATGGGATAATAAACGGTATTTTTGGCATATCAATAACCCCTGTGGTGACTACAAAATTGCTGGTTTCAAATTTAATGCAAGGTACCTCTATCAACAAAGCTTGACTGCCCAAAAGTGAAAAAAAAAAAACTACTGAAATGTATACTGATAAAAAAAGGGGGAGTTCTGCCCCTAACATATTGCATTTGAAAAAAAAAGATCTGTATCCTAAATAAGGGTTCGGGCTCCCAAACCAATTTAAATTTTTTTAACAAAAAAAATGTTAAAATAAAGCTATTGCAATGCAATGTCTACACTAAGTATGGGTGCACAAAATCCGTACCTTTAAAGAGCTTGTCTGTGTTCGCCCCGCAGGGGCCCCCCTCCCGGGTCACCCCGTGACTTTACAGCGGTAGATGGGCCTTTAAAATCCCCAGCCAAATACCCAAAATTTTTGCAAAAACTTGTCTAGCTAAGTTTAAGGTTCACACAAAGTATAGCTGTCCTCTGTGAAAATAGGGAAAAATTTTGTGAGCTTTTTGCACAGAGGCAGAGCGACATTCCCCACTCCCATGAGACGCTGAACACCTGAGGCAGAAAAGGAAGGGTTTTCTATGTAAAAACGGGGTATGTGATTTTTTTCCCCGCCAATCGAAACCCTACACATCCCATCTGACGTCGCACACACGCTCCCCCGCTCATTTCCCAATGATTTGCTGGCCGCCAAAATGACAGGAACGCCCAAAAATGGCGCAATATTTTTTGATTAGCAAGATTTTAACCTAAAATTACGCGTATCTAAAAAACCCCTCAACTAAAAACCGTTTCCCATTTCAACTTTGTCGATAAAAATCGCTCAACACTAGTCATGGGGCTTCCAGCAGGCAATGAAACCCAAAAAAAACACTTCAAAAAGCACTAGAAAATGGGTTTGAGGGAAAAACACTGGGGGACTTCTAAATGGCCAGCAATTTAGTCCCCGACCTTAATCCCCCTAGAAAAACCGGGAGAGATCCCCCCAATGGGAGTTTTTTGGGGAAGGCACCTTAAAACTCAGGGACCCGGAGCAGTTTTTCCCAAAGAAGAATGGTCAAAATTCCGCAGGGCATTGTAAAGGGAAAATCTTTGGGTGGTTTTCCCGAAAGGGTTTTTTCGCATTTTTTTTTGGCTAAAGGGTTTTTGCTACCAATTTTTTTTGGCTTTAGGGTGCCAATACTTTTGTCCGGCCCAATTTTTGGGGGTTTTTTGTGGAAAAGATCAATGATTTGATTTTTTGGTTCATTCCTTTTCTGTTTTTTATTACAAGGGAATATTTAAATTTAATATATTAATCCCAAAAAATTTGTGGTTTTCAATCTTTTTTAGGGAAGGGAAATTTAGTATTATCGGGCAGAATTTGGGAGGGGGGGCCAATTTCTTTTTTCCACCACTGTAGGTCTCCCATTTTGGGAGGTAATATAGGTCCCCTCAGTTAAAGGGAGGTATATAAGTCCCCCCCCCCAAAGGGGGTATATAGGGCCACTCAAGCATTTTATTGGTCCCCTTTAGGGTAGGGGCAGGTATATGCAGGTCTCCTCAGATAGGTATATGTAGGTCTCCTCAGTCAGTTATATACTGTATAGGCCCCTCAGGGAGGTATATACAGGTCTCCTCAGGCAGGCAGGTATATGTAGGTTTTCCTCATCGGCAGGTACATAAAGGTTTCCCCCAGGCAGGGGATAATAGGCCCCCCAAGTTAGGTTTTTTATTGGGGCCCCCCAAGGCAGGGGAAAATTAAAAGGCTCCTCGGGTTTGGGAGGTATTTTTAAAGGGCCCCCTCAGGCAGGCAGGTATATATAGGTCTCATCAGTTAGGCAGGTATATACAGGCCCCCTCAGGCAGGTATATATAGGTCTCCTCGGTTAGGCAGGTATATATAGGTCGCCTCAGGTAGGCAGATATATAAAGGTCTCCTTAGGCAGGCAGGTATATATAGGTCTCCTCAGGCAGGCAGGTATATACAGGCCCCCTCAGGCAGGTATATAAAGGTCTCCTTTGTTACGCTGGCATATAGAACGCCAATAAAAACAATACTCACCTTACCTTCAAGTGCCTTCCTCTTCTGTACACTCCTCCGGCAGCTCCTCAGCCACACAGCCTATGCAGCATGATGGTTATATGGCTGAGGAGAAGCAGCAGTGTGATAAGCTCACTTAATTGTGCCGCTGCCCAGTTTAGAACTACGGGGCTGCGGCAGACGCTCAGCGCTACAGAGCACCCAGCGGGCCCCGCTATGTCAGATCCGGGGAACACCAGAGGATCCTCCAGTGGGCTAGTCCGACACGGCCTATCCCCCACATTATGCCGTTGGGGCTGACTGTGAGTGTAGCAGGAGCCGCTCTCCAACACACTGATAAGTGGGTGGCATGGTATCATTTTTTCTTGACCTATACCACTAACCGGAAAATGCAGTGTCCTCTGCAGTATAAACAGCTAGGTCAGGTTTCCCTCTACTGGTTGACATATTTAATTGCCTTAGTGTATCATGTGGTTATCCAACCACAATGTGGCAGTATTTTGGTAACAGACATACACTATAGTTAGAGTCATTTTACTGTATTTAATCCATATGATAACATAGCCTATGTAGAGTGATGGCTGTGCAGCCAAGGAGACACAGCGGCGCGTTAAGCTTACTTCATCGCGCCGCTGCCCAGTTCACGTACTACCGTGCATAGTAATAGTAGCGCTCAGTGCTACCCGGCAGACCTGGGCATTAAACGGGCCACAGGCCACATCCAGCTAGTTAATGGGCCGGATGTGGCTCGCGGGCCGTATAATGCCCAGTTCTGCTTTAGCCGGAACCTTCAAAGTCTTGATATTCAAGCTTTCGTCAACTCTTCTACCTCTCTCTACCATATCCTCAACTTCATGACACTAACACAGCCACTGCATTCAAAACACACCCATAACCTCTCCTCTTGAATTGGTTGCATCTCTCAACCAATCAACAGGCAACCCTGGCACACAGAGATGAGAAACAAAAAGAGGGCAAGTTTCCATTGTTGCAGAGTGGTGCTGGAAGAAAACACACTCCACAGAAGACTTTCACACCTGCGAATACTACTCAACTTCAAGTCTGCACTCACTTCTGCTACAGGAATACTTTTCCACCATCACAATTATTTAACACTCTCAGTTCCCTCCTCCATCTCCCCTTGCCCATCCCTCCTCTCTCATCTAGGCTGAAAATTTTACCACAACACTTTAAAAGCAAGATTGACAATGTCAGAGAAAGTTTTCACCTGCAACCCATCTATATGTCTGAACAATGTTCTTCTTCCCTAACCGGCTTTACCACCATCACTTATGACATGCTTTCCACACTACACTCCAAATCCCACCTCACCACCTATCCATTAAACCCAAAACCATCCCCCTGATCACCAACCTTAATACTGTGATTTTCCCAGCCCTAACCCATATTTATAACATATTGATAATCTCTAAGATCTTTCCTTCCTCTTTTAAACATTCAACCATCATAACAAGCCTCAAGAAATCTTCATTTTAACAATCCTCTATCCAACTATCGCCCCATCTCATTATTACTTTTTGCCTCAAAATGCCTAGAACTACATGTACAGTATATCTTAAACTTTCCTCCCATCTTTCATCTAATTTGCATCTTGATTTGAAGCAGTCTGATTTCTAAACCCATCACTAACTAAACTGACCTAACTAAGGTCACCAGTATCCACAAAAGCATTATGCCACTAGTCTTTGCTCCTCCTTCTAGATCTGCCCTTTGCCTTCAACATACTCTTGCAAATTCTCTCTTTGCTTGGCATTAAGGACTTGGTTCTTCCTAAATCTCCTCACACCTCATCAACTGACCATTTAGCACTTCCCACAGCCCTTCATCATCTCACTCTTTCTCTGTATTGGTGTCCCTCAGAGGTCAATCCTGGGTCCTGTACTCTTTTCTATCTGTACCCTTGGCCTAGGTAAACTCAGAGCATTACATGCCTTCCAGTACAACTTGTATGCTGACAACAATCAGATTCACATTTCTGGTCCAGATATTAACTCTTTGCTTTCCAGGATCCAGTAATGTCTATAATTCATATCCTCCTTCTTCTTCTCTCACTTTCTCAAACTCATTATAGAGAAAACAAACTTCATGATCTTTCCTCCATCCCATTGAGCCAGATCTATCACAGTCAATGGTTCCATGCTTTACAAAGTCCCACAAGCCCACTAATTTGGGATATTCTTTTAATTGAAGCCCTTAACACCTACCACCATCTGCACCTGAAAAATATTTCCCAAATTTGCTTTTTTTTTTTTACTTTGACTCTGAAAAATGCTTTTTCATACAAAAATCATTCCCTGACTAAACTACTGCAACATCCTTTTCTATGGCCTCCCATCTAATGCTAATGCTCCTGTGAGGAAAATTGATACAACTCAAATTCACTCACACAACACATGTCCCAGGAAGCCATCTATTAGGCAGGAGACAGCCAGACCTGGCTGACAAAGGACAGAGAGGAGATCATCCTAGCATGAGGTCAGCACATCAAAGAATTCTCATTTAAATTTGTTTGCACCTGGCTCAGGCTAATACACATGGGCTCTCACAGACCTGGACAACAAAGGAGCTAGGAGACAGCCGGGAACCAATATTTCATTAGGATTTATGGGAAAATAATGCATCACAGGCCCACCCCAATTTCATATTTTAAAATATTAAACTTCCCACCCATATAGCTGCCACTCCCGCATTTGTAGGGTGCAGGGGAAGAGAGAAACCCAAAGCTGGCCTTAGAAACCAAGTAGGATGTGCATGTGTGGTACCAGATCGTAGCTTAGGACCATCCGGTTCTGATGATGCCACTGGCTCAGCTTTGTCCCTGTGCCCTGCCGTGGTATGGCCTGTTTTGGGTCCAAATCCAAAAATCGGCATGGCCGATGAAGGAGGAATTTGTAGACTGTCCCGGGGTGTGAATGGGAGTGTAGGGGGTGCGACGTGGGCTGTCCCAGTACTGATATAAGCCGAAGCCCAGGTTTACCCATGGTTGTCTCATTGGAGGGGTTGTATCCGACACCAGCATCCCAGCGCGCACCCGAATCTTCATAGAAGCATGTCCACCATGTTACCCCCCCCCCCCATGGGTGCCCCAGACTCATAAGCCAACCCTAAGTTAAATAGACACATACTTTCTGCCTCTGTTTGTAACCCATATCCGTATTTGCCCCTCTAACATCTTTACTTCATGTATAATATTGTCCCTATGTACAAGTTTAAATATTTGTAATTGTACAGCTATATGGCTGAGAAAATCTAATCTATTAAACTTTAATCTCTGGGCCTACGTCATGTGTCTTGATCATCTACTCACAGGTTCGCTTTTGCTTGGTCTCTAAAAATATGTCGCTATCCCAAGGCTGAGTTTCCTGACTAGCTCTACGTCTGTAACGACTACGTATTTTTAGCTAACGAGGAATGCGTGGCAGTCTATGGGCTGGTGCAGGTCTCTGTGTTATATCCAGTGTGGGTAAAACATATCTCTCCGCCAGCAATTTTGGGTTGATGGGAGAGTGTGGGTATCCTCTCGGCACTTCCTGGGTCTTCTTGTGCTCGTGTGCACAGGGGGTATTGTGATATACCGTATCCCTGCTGATCACTTGTGCACCCTAGGGGAGAGACAACGTCACGACACTATAACCTGTCGGGCCGTCAACACTCCGAATTAGTACACCAGGCTGGTTTTTCGTTAACAGCTACCTCCGTCAATCCTTCTGAACTTTCTATGCCCGCTGATCCACCTCCTCTCCTCATTACTAATTCTCCCTTCTGCGCCTCAATCACTTTCACTTGCTACCAATGCCCAGCAAAATTCAGTAATCAACTCGATGCATAGAAGGACCTCCTCCGCATACCTGTCCCTCCATTTATATCTACTGCCTAATCTCTAGATTTCTCCTCTCACGCAATGTCCATTCCTCACCTTCTTCTCTGCTCTTTTTTCTTGTTAGCTCCTCACACAACCATCTCCAAGATTTCTCCCGTGCTTCCCCAGTGTTCTGGTGACATCTTCACTGACACTACAACACGTTAGACCTCTGCTCTACCTTTAAAACTTCCAAAAGCAAACCTGAGAACACATCTGCTCATTGGATAGCCTACAACCAACTATTACCCTGTGACATTACACATATAATCTATCGCAGCAAACTCTCTTTCACCTTCTGTTCTCCATTCTTCCATATGTTATAGATTGTTAAGATCTCATGGGCACGGGTTTGTTTCTTTCTTCACATAGTATCAATTTGTTGTTATTTAGTGTTAATATTGTATTTGTCCTGGTCTTATACTCTGTATTTCAACCTCTTTGATTGTACAGAATCCTGTGGTTAATGGTGCTCTAAAATAAATAATTATTTGAACCCTGGACCCCAAGGACAAGCCCTTAACTACTTTGCCTGTACCTATGTTAATGGTAATAATCCATAATTTTGCACATTTAAATACACGTATCGTCCCTTTCACGGAGTAATATGTTTAAAGATCTTAATAGCTCTTAAGAACCTTCATTTACTAATTTACTTATATAAACTGTTTGTTTTTCCTAACATATTCAAGATTATTCCCTTTTTCCATCATTCTTGACAGATTCAGATATATTTGACTCATCATCTAAGCCGATGGTCTCCAACCGATGATACTCAAATCTGTTGACATAAAAATGTCGCAGTGCATGCTGGGAGTTATTGTTTTGCAACAGCTGGAGAGTCACAGGTTGGAGAAACACTTGATGAAACAATCTGTATAATAAAAAATACTATCTTTTCTTTATACTACAATTTCTTCTGTTCCTACAATGATATACAGGCTCCTCCACTATAGTGATATGTACATACTTAACAGAAAGAAAAAACAATGAATCACATCAATAGAAGTTCTGAAACTGAGGGTTAAAGTTAACTTGGAAAAATAATTGTTTTTCATTCTGTGTCCTGTAGTTCAGAAATTACTCCAACGTTTTTCCTGAAATTAGTTGAGGAGGCGCAGGAGTGAGATATTAATTGGAAATCTAGTTCCATGAATATAATTATATTAAAAATGCATAGACTCTCTCATCTATATTAGAGGGCTGCAGTGCAATGCACAGCTGCAGACTTTACTCAATAATTTCATGATCTCCTTCTGCCCAGACACACACATTGGAAATTTGAGGAAAACTCTGCCAGCTTGTTGGCTGTTCTTGCGTCAACCATTAATTAGCGGTCCTGATTCAAATGGAATATGTCATTAAAAAATGTCCTCTTGTTTAACCTGTGTCTCCATGTTTTACACATTTTTAAATAGTTTTTGGTTAGTCTATTTCCTTTTATAGACTTTTCTGATCATACACGCTATCTCAATAATTGGTTTAAACTTATTGATATTCTCATAGGTTTTACTTTTGACACTAGCCTAATAGTAGTATAGACAACATTTCTATTCTGTTAGAAAGAGATTCTTCAGTTAGTCCTCTTCTCATTATCCAGACACTCCGTCCGAGGATTACCATATGACAAGGTGATAACATCCATTCAAAAGATCACCTAGCATAATGATAGGATCACTTTCGAACTTTTCACAATTGGAGATTATTTAAAGCTCCACTCTCCTCCTCCACAGGTCCACTGTGCATGAGCCACACTAAACACTTCTCCCTATAGAAGTCAAATGGGTCTAGATCCCATTTCACTGATTGCTTATAGTCCATGAAGCATCTCTTTAAATGCTGTTAAAATGTCTGCCCAAATAAGATGTATGCATCCTCAAACGATATATTAGTCTATTATTAGAATCAGCTCCAGATTAAATGCAAGTAGATTGGATCAGCTATAGTCTAGTTATAATAGTAAATAAATAGATCGCAGTATCTAGTTTATCTTAGTAAATATTATATTATTGTAGGTGATGAGATTCCTTTAAAAGCTTACCGGCATCAATAATGGTCTCTCACCTGTTTTAAAAGTCCTTGAGTTACTGTTCTTTCGTGTTTCTGTCTGTCTTTTATAACTTTACTACTGCAGTCTCTTCTTATAATGATCCTCGTAAATTTCATACCTCTTCCTAACGGTGTTGAACTATACTTCGAATACTACTTTGTTATCATGCAAAACCTGCATACATTAAGCAAATAGAATGCTCTTCAACATTTCTCTTACTCTTGCAATTAAAACCAAAGTCTCTATCACCAGCTATTTTGTGAGCCCCTCTTTCTTGTAAACTTCATCTATTTTCTCCTATCACCAGAGTCATAAATTTATATGACACAACTGACTTTACTCCATAAGACTGTAGGAAGAAGTCATAGAAACTACTAGTTGTACAATTTTATGGCTTTAATAGAGAGTACAATACATCCTGGCACTTATTTGAAATCTCGCAAACCCCAATTTTCTTATGCTCATTGCCATCTTGTTTTGTCTTATTCTAGATTTACATTTTGTGTTGTATTGAGTTCTCTCACATAACTTAGCTTCGAGGTTATTAGAAAACCATCTTCTGTAATACGTGTTTGCTCAAATGTTTCTTTAGAACTCAAGATATGTGATCATTATGTATCTGACCTCATGGCTAGTAGGGTCTGTTAAATGACTTGACATTGTGGTCACTGACATAGAGAGTAATGCCATTAGATTAGCAGATGCAGACAGGAGGACATAAATTTAGAACAGAAGGGGGCATCAAGCAGGAGAATTTCGCATTCACATTTCTATGGCAAGTGTAAATGCCTTGTCATTGAACTTAGCAGCTCTTAAAAATATAGTGGACTTATTAGTTGGTCTTATGCTGCCCTACACACTAATATGATACAGGGATAGTGATAATAATGGGTAGAGAGAAAGTCTGAGGCTTTGTGATATATTGCGTTATATGATTTGAAACAGGATTTCTGAGTAAAAAGTAAACAAAATACTAAAAGAGAAAGTGAAAGTCTTGATGACCCTGTGCACACACAGTGATTGACAATTAATTTGCTTTGTAAACACACTGATACAGAGAAAACTGTCAATCATTGTATTGTGGGAGTGAGTAAATGTAGGAATTGCTCTCTATTGGTTTCTGCTTGTGGTTTTGACTGCGTTTTGCTACTGAATTCTATTATTTCATCTCAGCTGCTTAGCGTTATCTCTCTCTGTCCTTTCTTAGTCAGATCTCTGCTTTACTGGAACTAGGGACCAAGCCTCTGCTAACAACTCTTCCTAGAACGCAGGTTCACTTGATGTCAGGATTTTAAAACTCTCATAAACATATCATGATCGCCTCTCCTCTTCCTAGCATTAAGATACTTGTTTTGTATGTTTTGTTAAGCTTGTAATTTATACCAATAATAAATATATAAAATAGTTAGATTTATGTGGTATTCATCTCACTCTGTTAAAAGTCCAATACTATACTACTTGTCAATAAATAATTTATCCTGTACAGTGAGTACCTTAGAAAAACATTTGCTCAGTGGCATCTGTGTTTTTTGAGGGTAAGCTTGTCACATTCAGCCTCAAAACAATTGAAGTAAAAAAGTATCAATTACAACACACCGCATGGGTGTAACTTCAATACATTATGCATAACACATTGCAGCAGCTATGAGGCAAGTGGATTAATGGGCTCTCACATTAAGGTATATAAAAATGTTTTAAAACATTTGTGGGTGAATAGACACTGATTAGATACATCGTGTGAGTTCTATTTGATATATTGAACACACCATTTCTGTACCTATTACTATTTTTGCCTTTGTCCCACATATACCAAAATGTTACCAATGAAAATTACTCTACAGTTCACAAAGAAAACAAGTCCCATCGCTCCACCATTCAAGAATCCTCATATCAATGAAAAAACATGCTTAGTAGCGCCTCAGTATGGAAAACGGTTTAGGTCTAAAACTCACTTTTTTTGCCCATAGGTTACCATGTACCGACCTGCAGCATACAAAGAGCAAGTCATTTACAGTGAACAAAAAATGGCACCATCTTTTTTCTATTTCACAGTCCATTATATGGTAAGGTCAATGATACTACCAAAAAGTACAGTTTGTCATGACAAATAAATATACCTCCCCTATGCCCCTATGTATACAAAAAAAAAAAAAGTTGCCGCTCTTGGAAGGTGGAGGAGGGGGGGGGGATGAAGCATAAACAAACAATTGCTGCAGCATTTAGGGTTAAGAATTTCTAGTGAGATAAATCTCAGCTCCTGCAGCAGCAAAGTCTCTCATTTCTTGATGTAGTGCAGCGCTATAGCTACAAGTGTGAAGCAGGCTTCCTTGCGGCAGTGGCCTCGGGAGACGCAGAAACTAGTTTCCGCCCACCAATCGCCAAGTGTTGCATTTACAAAAGTGCCAGTTACTCTCTCTCCTCCTCCTTCCCGTGCTAAGAATTCCACTATAAGTGTCATCTAGAGTTTGTTTACTAAGAATTCTTTCAATGACAGGGGACGGGTAAATTAATAACAGTATATAAGGTAAAATTGATGACAACACTTTCGAGTTGTTAGTGAAATAAGGATGCATGTGACAAGGTGCCAGTCCATCTGTAGCATTCACATCACCCAACAGGATCAAATCAGCAGAAACAGAAAAGTCCAATTCTATAGTATTACTGGAAATGCTGAGGGATCGGTGCTTCAAGTCTGCACGCTGACATCCCAGGTAATCACGCTGTAATTGGGATTCACTCGTTCGGAGGCTGTAATTCACAGCTTCACCGCAGTGTACAGATATTGGTGGGCCACCCAGTCAATTGAGTAGAATTAATAAATGGTGATATGGAATAACGGATGGAAATCAGAGTCACTGAATATGATGTAATTTGATCCATCACAATTATGGGAATCTGCAATGTTGTTCATTTCATCTCTTTTTCTAGAAAACAATTATACACAAAGATGGAAAAGCAAGAAATAAATACAGGACATAATGATACAATATTTGTATGCGATAATCTAATATAATAAGGTGTAAACTAATGGTTGGGGGAACTGGAAAACACATTTGTGAGTAAATGTCTCATAAATCACGGCCTGAATATCAGCAGTGAGAGATGATGTTAATAAAAGTGTATGGTGATTATTTGTATCCAGGTGAAGGATAATATAACTTTAGGGAAATAGAGCATGTAATATATAAAGTTAACTTTGAAAGTTTAGTGATTCAGTGAAACATTCATGTATATAACAGTTCATCAGTTTTGTGTCAGCTCAACGTTCTGCTGCTTGAGGTTGGGGTCTCAATCGCAGTCCACAGGACAGACGGCAGCTCCACCTGACTTGAACAATTTTATAACAGCTCTTTTTAACCCCTTGCTGATGGAAGGTCATAATAATATGGCTAAAAAATTTTTTTCCTCTTTGCCTTCTGAAAGCCTAAACTTTTTTATTTTTTCCCCCTAATGACTTTGAGGGCTTTTATTTTGCGGGACAAGATGTCTTTTAATGATGTTCTTTTACTACCATAGAATATATGGGGAATGGCAAAAATTTGAAAAGTGGGGCAAAACTTTTGAAAAAAAAAAACGTACTTGCGTTATTTGTGGGAGTTTTTTTTTTTACAGATTCAAATTTCGGTAAAAAAATGTGTTATCTTATTTAAAGGGTTTGATCGTGGGAAAATACCAAACATGTACGATTTCTTTCCCTTTTTTGGGAAAAACGTAAAAAAATTTAAAAACATTTTTCTTTTTTAAAAATTTGGGAGCAGCGGCCCCTTTTGTGGGGGACCAATAACTTTTTTATATAAACCAATGACATAAGATTGGGGGCCCTTTTTTGGGGACTGAAGTGTTTTTTTATTGCTGCATTTTGAAATAAAGTGATTTCTTCATCACTTTATTCCAATTTTTTTTGGGACGTGAAATGCCCCAAAAAAAAGAAAATTTTGGTTTTTGGAAATTTTTTTTTTTTCTCTATGTTGCGTATTTTAGGGATAAATGATTTTTATATTTTTTAGATCAGCTTTTTGCGCGCGGATTACCCAAATATGTGCCCACTTTTTTTTATTTTATTTTTTTTATTTGTAAATGCCGAAAGGGGTGTGATTTGAACTTTTAATATTTTTTTAAAAAAAATTTTACACTTTAAAACTTCACCACTAGGGGGCACAATCGTTAAAAACACCCTAATGATTGCATAAACAATGTTTTGGGTGTCCCAAAGTTGGGGGTTTTCCCCCACTTCGTGCCGGGTGGAACGGGGAAATTCAAATAGGGGGGGAGGATGGAGGCCTTCACAAGGCTTCCACTGCCTGTTCAGAAAATCGGATCCCGAAAATTTAAACGGCGGAGGCTCCTCGAGTGGTGGGGAATGGTGCACGGCCCCATTTTTCACCCCTTTTTGACCCCGGCGGCCATCTTTGCCGTGGAGTCTAAAGGGTTAAACAGCACGTCCGAGTGGGTGCCAACCCCCCCCCCCCCCTCGCGCGCTGTAACCACTGGGTGTTAGCTGCAATTAGCCGCTAACACCCGGCAGCTGTGTAGCGGGACCGCGCTGTGATCCCGCTTCACCCCAAATTCCCGAGCTTGACGTACTCTCGTATGGGTCGTAAGAGGTTAAAGATGGTATGTTTTTTTTTAAACCCCTTCAGCCCTTGGCCGTATCCATGCCCAGGTCTTTTGGGGGGTTCACAACCTGGAGTATGAATAGTCCTGAGGATCGCGGGGGAACTTTTAAGGCAGGTTGCGGCTTGGGGCGGGGGTGTGCTTTTAATTACAGCGAATCCCGCAGCGTGGGGCCCCGACCCCGGGCCCGGGCGCGGGGGGGGGGGGGGCGGTTAACCCCTTAATTATGCGACGATGGGTCCAATAATTAAGAGGAGCAGGGGAGTTCGCTCCTCCTGGTCTCTGTCGGCGGCAGCAGGAGGTGGGGCGATGTGCGCTCCTGCCCCCTACAGACACCAGGGAAGGCGGGAGAATCCCCTTCCCCGGGGGTCTATGACTCACACGCCCGGCCGTGCCTGTGGGATGACCCGGCATGGGTGACTGACTTTTACCTTTTGGGAAAACCAGTCTTAGCAACAAGCTATGTTGATTCCATTGAATGAGGATTAAAATTTCATTCAAATCCCCCTAGGGGGGAAAAGTAAAAAAAAATAAAAAAAATTTAAAAAAAAAAGTGAAAAAAATTTTTAAAAACACAAACACAAAAAAATAAAATAAAAACGTACACCCCCCTTTTCCCCTTTTAAAAACGCCAACCCCCCAAAAATGATCAAAAAAAAATAAAGTCCCCATATTTGGTTCGCCGCGTGCGTAAGACCTCCCCTATAAATCTGTATTTTAAAATTAACCCGTAGGTGAACCGTAAAAAAAAAAACAAAAAAAACAATACAGATTAAGTTTTATTGTTTCCCGCCGCACTAAAATGGAATAAAAGGATCAAAAAACGCCTAAAAACGCCAAATTTGTTACCAATTAAAAAGTCAGTTCTTTCCCGAAAAATAAAAATCCTCATACAGCTCTGTATACGGGGAAAATAGAAAAATGTTAACTTCAGAAGATAGCGATGATAAATATTGTTTTACACATAAAAACCTTTTTTTTTTTTTTAAAGGGTTTCAGCTTAAAAAAAAAAACTATATAAATGGGTATTGCCAAAATCGTGGACCCAAAGGTAAGATAACTTATCACGGATTTGCATGGTGACCCCTTTTGTTAAAAAAAAAAAAAAAAAAACACTACAGGATTGCAGTATTTTTCTTTACCCTGGCCCCCAAAAATGGATTTAAAAACGATCAAAAAGCCTTGTCCCCCCCAAAAATTTTTTAAAAAAAAAAAACGTCAACTCATCTTGCAAAAAAAAGTCCTAACAGCTCCAAGCACAGAAAATTTAAAAAAGTTAGGTCTCGGACTATGGCGATGCAAAAAAGTTTTTTCCCTGGTTAAATAAAAAGTGTTTTTATTGTATAAAAGCAGTAAAAATAAAAAAATATAAAAATTTGGGGTATCGGTGAAATCGTATTGCCTGTGAGTAAAGCTCCAAAGTCATATATACCGTTAAAGTGAGTATAAAAAAAAAAAAAAAAACACTACCAAATTGCTGGTTTTTTGTTAAAACATCTCACCCAAAAAACCTTAATAAAAAGTTAATGCTCAATTTTAACCCATAAAGGTACCAAAAAAACTTTAACTCACCTGCAAAAAAACAAGCCCATAACCTTTGAAAAACCCGCAAAAAAAAAAAGTTATGGCTGGGGCGAATGGGCAATATAAAAACGCAATTTTTTATGCGATTTTATGTGAAAAAAATAAAACAGAAAAAAAAAAATATTAAAATCTTATCATTGTAATTTTTTACCGACCCCCAAAAGTAAAGTTATCATCTTTTACCTGCAGGCGAATTTCGTAAAATTTTTAAACTAAAAAACAATGAGAACTGCCTTTTTTCCCCCCCTTTTCATTGCCAAAGCTAAAAAAAAAAACTATGGAAACCTGTGCATCCCCAAAAAAGCCAGTACACCCCTAGGAGATCCCCGATGGGTGTTGAATCCAAAATGGACGCCTTTTGGGAAGATTTAAAAAGTTTTGATACTTTGGGGGCTTTGCAAAGCGACTGGCCCCACCAAAATCTGCCCTTCCAAAAAACCAAAATAAGCTGCCCTCCCTTATCGCCCTGCCTGCGCCCCCCAAAAGCAGTTTCACCCACATGTAGGGTATTGCCGAACTTGGAAGAAAATTGCTTAAAAAGTTTTAGTTTTTTTTTTTCCCGGTTCCTTGTATTTATGAAATTTTTTTAAGCTAAAATTGCTTATTGGAAAAAAATGTTTTTTAAATTTTCACAGCCTTATGCAAAAAAATTTGGAATCAGTGTGGGGGGTCTATATATCAATGCACCCCTGGATATATTTCATTAAAGGGTTGTAGTTTCCCCAAAATGCGGGGTTTTTTGGGGTGTTTATTAAGTTTTTTGACCTTTGGGGTCCCCAAAACCCGAAATGGGGCCTAAATTTTAAAATCGTATTGAAAATGAGCCCTAGGTATAGTGGTGCTCCTCTATTTGGGGCTTATGGGGGAGCCCAAAAAATTCACTAGGGCCCATATGGATATCTCTTAAAAAACGCGACCTGGGGGAATTGATATTAAGTTGCATTTACCAGCCATTTACTGTATTCCCGTGAAAATGGATAAAAAATTGAAAATCTGCAAAAAAAGTGAAATTTTTGAAATTTCACCTCCAATTTCTTTAAATTTTTTGTGAAAAATATCTAAAGGGTTATCAAAATTCCTAAATGTGTTGTAAATAGTTAAGGGGGCTGTTTCTCGTGGTGTACTTAGGGGGTATTTAACATGAGGGCCCCCCCAAAGCCCGTCAGAACTGGAGTGGTCCCTAAAAAAAAAAGTATTTGCAAATTTTTCTTGAAAATGTGAAAATTAAATACTAAATTTCTAAGCCCCCTAATGTCGTAAAAAAAAAAAAAGCATTTTAAAAATGATGCCAACCCATAGTGGGGCAAAGGTAGTGTGTTTAAATTTTTGTGGGGAATAATTTTCTGTCTTGCACGCAGGGAAAATTTTGCAACTTTCAAAAAACGCAAATTTTTCCCAAAATTTTTATGAAAATTTTGAATTTTTCACAAACAAAAAAGGTTGTTGGATAAAAAAATTTTCTTTACTAAATTAAAACCAAAGTGCACGAGGAAAAAAGTTCTGAATCACATGGTAGGTAAAAATGTCAAAAAGTTATTCTCACATAAAGTGAAATATGCCCGATTTCAAAAAAAGGGCTGTGTCAGGAAAGGTCCAAAAAAGGGGGTCCCTTAAGGGGGTTTAAACAATGAATAAAAAAATAAAGGGGGTTATTAGGGAATTGCATGCACAAAAATTTTTTAATTTGTGCCAAAATACCAGTTCTAAAATTGTAAGAAGGTTTATAATAGCGTAGTTGAAAGTGTTATGTGCTAAACATTTTGCTGTATAGAGTGTAAAGCACCAAACTTTGTATGGCAGTTTCACATTAAACTTTAGCGCATTTTAGGCACATTAAAATGTCGTGCCTTCAATAGAACAGTGTGCCAGCAGGTTTTTTACGGAATATACGTAAAAAAAAATACAGCATGCAAATTCATAGATGTCGACCAAATTTGTTTTAATACACTGAGTACTGAATGCCCAGGATTCTTACGCGGTTGCTGGAAAATTTTCTGTTATAAAGTTATCAAGTCTGGTGGAGCTGCCGTCTGTCCTGTACTCCACGACTGAGACCTCTACATCAAGCAGCAGAACAGTGAGCTGATAAAAACTGGAATGTGAAAAAAATTATGTAGTATCACAAAAAAGTAAACTGGCGCCACCTTCTTTAGGCCCTGTCCCCACGCCTCGTTTTTGGGGCGGTTTTTTAAGGTTTGGGGTTTTGCAATCCGTCTTTAAAAAAACCGTCCCCCAAAAATAAAACATTTGGGGTCCCTATGGAAAAACCAGTGAAAGGGAGTCCCCCCCTGCACGGTTTTCCGCCCGCGGTTTTTCCCAAACCATGGCCGCCGAAAAAATTGAACATGTTCATTCTTCGTCCGGTTTTTGGTGGAAAATGAACAAAGTCAACTGTGAAGAGGGAAAGGGCTTTTCTTCGCTCTCGCGGAGAAAAATCCATCCCCTCGGGCGCCCGGGGGCGGCACCAAACCGACAAATACTCGGATAAAAAATGAGGGATTTGTCCAGTGCCTTTATAAGGTCTTTGGGTTCAGATGCATGGAAAGGGGGTCAGAAGCTGACCCAGGGAACAATTTGAGGGAGATTCCCCGCAACAATTTCTTTGTAAAATTGCAATCTTTATTTGTCTATTTAAAGAGCACAACTGCTAATCCAAACAGCCCACCACCTGTAATACTGGAATCTGCTGCTACATTCAGATACAGTATCTACTTAAATGTTTTGGAGTGGCCATCACAAAGCCCTGATCACAATCCTATTGAAAATGTATGAGTAAAGCTGAAAAGGCAGGTGCGAGCAAGGCGACCTAAAAACATGGCTCAGTTACACCAGTTCTATCAGGAGGAATGGGTCAAAATTCCTACCAACTATTGTGAGATGCTTGTGGAAGGATATCCAAAACATTTGATCCAAGTCATACAGTTTAACGGCAATGCTACCAAATACTAATGAAATGTATGGAAACTATTAACTTTGCAGAAAGTAATAAAAATGCTTTAAAAATTTCATTTCTACGTTTGCTCCTTTACCCAGCGGCTCAAGTGCCACTAAGTGGTTGCTGTCATACGTATGTAACAAAGCTATACACCAGAGAATTTGATGACATATACTTGTATTTCAGACTAAGGATATGTTCACGCAGCGTTTTGGGATATGTTTTTGAATCCGTGTTGGATGCCAAAATGCTGCGGCAATTGGATCCTAAACGTATCCAACACGCAGCTGCATGTTTTGATGTGTTTTGGCTGCAGCAGGATCGCACCCTATAATTTTAAATAGGGTTCCTGCTGCGTCTCTCGGACCAAGAATTGACATGTCAATTCTTATGAAGGATCCGAAAGACACAATGAGACACGCATCAGCAATCACTCATGTGAGAAGTTAAAAGCAATGCAAATAACATTGCTATTTGTTAGCTGCGTGCTTGGATCCGTCTGGGGTCCGACAGATGGATCCAACCATGCAGCTAAGGCATACATGCCAACTCTCCCGTTTTTGGCGGGGGGGTCCCGCTATTTGGGGTCCCCTCCCACCCTCCCGGGGGAGTTGGCATTCCTCCCGCCGCCTGCGGGCGGCGGGGGGTCCTTTAAATTACCGCGGCGCAAGAGTTAGCGCTGGTGCGCTACTCTTGCGCCGCCGGGACCGCTCCTATAGGCGGGTGAGCGGCCGCTGCGGCCGCTTCACCCGCCCGCGGTCTCACTGTGCGGGGAGGAGGGGGAGGGATCGCCCCCTCCTCCCTCCTCTCCCTGTATGTACGGCGCCGGTGGTGTGTGCGCCACACATACAGGTCAGCGGCGCAGGGGGAAGTGGACGCGCGGCTGCAGGGGAGTGACGCGCGGCTGCTCTCACTTCCCCCTGCGCCGCTGAAGAGATCGGGAGGAGCTGGCCGCGCTGCAGGAGCCTGTAGGTAAGTGGATTTTATTATTTTATTTTTATTAGCTTTAGGGGGCTCTACCTGGCTAACAGAGAGGGCAACTACCTGGCAACAAAGGGGGCACTACCTGGCAACAGAGGGGGCACTACCTGGCAACAGAGGGGGCACTACCTGGCAACAAAGGGGGCACTACCTGGCAACAATGGGGGCACTACTTGGCTAACGATGGGGGCACTACTTGGCTAACAGATGGGGCACTACCTGGCAACAGAGGGGGCAATACCTGGCAACAGAGGGGGCACTACCTGGCAACAAAGGCGTGCGGCACTACCTGGCTATAACAGATGGGGGCACTACCTGGCTAACAGATGGGGCACTACCTGGCTAACAGAGGGGACATCTACCTGGCAACAGAGGGGACATCTACCTGGCTAACAGATGGGGGCACTACCTGGCTAACAGATGGGGGCACTACCTGGCTAACAGATGGGGGCACTATCTGGCAACAGAGGGGACATCTACCTGGCAACCAATGGGGACATCTACCTGGCAACCAATGGGGACATCTACCTGGCAAACAATGGGGGCACTACCTGGCTAACAGATGGGGCACTACCTGGCAACAATGGGGGCACTACCTGGCTAACAATGGGGGAACTACCTGGCTAACAATGGGGGCACTACCTGGCTAACAATGGGGGGCACCTACCTGGCTAACAAAGGGGGGCATCTACCTGGCTAACAAAGGGGGGCATCTACTGGCTACAAATTTGGCTCTACCTGGCTACAGAGGGGGCATTCTACTTGGCTACAAGGGGGCATCTACCGGCTGTAAGGGGCACTACTGGTTATGGGGGGCTACTTAACTGGCTATAAGGGCATATACCTGGCTTTTTTTCCAAAGCCGTTTATGCAGTTAGGTGGGTGGGTGTGGGGTTTTTAAAAGGGGGGTGGATACCGTAAGAGGGGCGGGCCCTGCCCAATTTTTTTCTGCGGCGCGCTTAGCGCGGGGGGCCCCCCCTGAGGTCTCTGCTTTTTTATTTTCGAAAGTTGGCAACCTTTTAAAATAAGGATAGGTTCACAGGCTTAATGCGGGGGCGTAATTACGTCCCCAATTTTGCCCCTGTTGGGCCCGGGGCGGGGGCGGGGGAGGGAGTGGGGGGCCCCCACTTCGCCGGCCAATTTGACAATATTACTAGCCCGGGGCGTATACGCCCCTAGAAATTGGAAAATGTTCAATTATCTCCCCCCCTGGCGGATTCGCCGGGCGGAGAGAGGGGGACGTAATCTATTTGTTTTTATGAGAAAATGTGGTTTTTAGTAATGATTGGGGCCCTTTTCAGCCCGTTTTTTTTTTTGCGCACTTCCCGGGGAGTAATTACGGAAACCCAAATTTCGCCCATTTTTAAACCGGGTGAAAAATGGCCTAAAAAATGTATTTAAAAACGGAGAAAACCGTTGTGTGTACAACACATAAGGCTATGTTTCACTCGGTGTATTTGCAGGGGTAATTACGCCCCGCAATCTACGCCGTCGTGGACAGGGGGGCGGGGCCGGAGCAGGGGAACAGTGAGTGGAGGGGGCCGGGGCACTTCGCTCGTGGGGGCCCATAGGACAATGCACTGCTAGCGGAGCGTATACGCCGACTAGAAAGTGACATGTCAATTATCTCCCCGTCCGGCGGCTTCACCGGGCGGGGAGGAGGAAAACGTAATCCATAGTTCTTATGAGAACTGTGAATTACCGTAATGAATGGGCCGTTTTTCGAGCTCCGTAATTGGCGAACTTTTGGCGCGTGTAATTTTAGGAACGAAAATAGGCCCTTTTCTTTAAGCCATGTGAACATGGCCTAAGACTGAAAATAGCTTTAGGCTCTGTGCACACAAAAGGCCACATGTATGAAAACTGTCTAGGTCTAAAACTCACTTTGCTTCCACAGCAGCCCAGTCCAGTTGCAGCCCCTCTCGATTTCATATAGTGTTTCTGGAAACAATAAAGGGGAGCTGTTGATTGGTTGCCTGATGGGCAACAAAGTGCAATTTTACAACTAGATCAGTGTGTTTTCAAAACTCCAGTCTCAAGACCCACCAAACAGGTCAGGGTTTTCAGGTATCTCCCACAGAACGCACCATGTCAATAATTTTATCACCTTATGCCAATGTTAATTATATCCCTTGTCGCAATACTGAGGAAATCCTGAAAACTTGACCTGTTGGTGGGTTTTGAGGACTGGAGTTGAGAAACACTGACCTAGATAGTTTTCATACATGTGGCTCAAAGTTTAAGGGTATGTTCATGCAACTTTTTGGATCTGATTTTGGATCCGTTTTGGATCCGAATATCGCATCCAAAATGCTGTGCCAATCGGATCCCTCGCATAAAACGTATGCACACTCATTGCCAGCTCTGCCTTGTTGTGATGCATTTGGGCCCTCGGCAGCAGGAATACAGTGAACTCCTATCGATAGGTTTGTAAACGATGCCGTTTTGCTGTGTCTTTGCGGTCAAGGAATTGATATGGCAAGTTTTTTGAACGGATTCCTGGAGTCGACGCATCAGAAAGACGCAAGTAAACACACATCGGTGATCACCTGCTACGATTTGCGGACTGTAAACCTCTGAACAGACATGGAGTGTATATGGATGGATTTATATATATTTTACATTCAGATCTTATTATCCATGTTGAATCCAAGAGCATGGTACCAAGTCCAGGGGAAAAAGTGACTGACAACCTAGCAGAAACAAGTGCAAAAGCTGGGACTGAAATACTTAGAGACCTCCAGAAAAATCAGGATGGATGAGGATCAGCATCATGTTAAGGTTATGGCCCCAAGATGCAGAGAAAGATGTACAGAAATAAATGAAGACCAGGGAAGAGATCAAAACAACACATCCACTTTATATAGCTTTGATGTCTGATGTCACAGAGAACATAGTCTCATGATACCCATGAGATCTAACAAGAATATGTATAAAAAAAGCTGTGCTATGCAGTGCTGTGCCCTAGACAGGGGCAGACACAGACAATTGAGATCTCCCTTTCATGCTTACTATATGGGTCAGTTGTTATCCATAGCTCATTAAACAGCATCCCTGTGTTTTCCTAACAATCTATTGCTATTTGATAACAGTCTACAGACTAAGGGTACTTTCACACGCTTTTGACGTGTTTTTGATGTGTTTTTTGTGCAGCAATGTACATGTAGCATTAATTGCTGTGCCTTCATGCACAAAAAACGCATCAAAAAACGTATCAAAAACGCACCGTGTGAAAGCACCCTAACAGTTTACCCTTGTCTGAAAGACAACAGAAAACTGCTGTTAAGATAAAAGGGTGACCTTAGCTCTTGAATCCATTGAGATCATTATCTTATATGCAATGTCCAGGGTTTGTTCTCCAGAAAAATGGCTGTTTCTGCTCAATCTAGTGAATAGGGCTGTCACAACTCACTGGACACCGACTGGCTCTAAAATATAGTATAAAGGACTTTAAGACTAGATCCACACAGCATTGAATAAAAACCATCAGAAAGTCAACCGTTTGTTTTCCTGATGCACGACCATTTTTTTTGTCACTACAGTATGTTTGCAAAAACTCAAAACGCCATCGTATTTAGCAACAAGTTCCTAAATATGTCAGCGCCGGCGAGTCAAGTAAAGCTGTAATAAAGAGAGCAAGAACCTGTGGTGAGACCAAACAGGTGTTTGCTTTTCTCGTAAAGTCAACGCGAATCATGGCGCGGTTAGTGGTGAACGACGGTGCGACATTTTTCAGTGGTTTTAGAATCCTAAAACCACTGAAAATATGATCGTTTTTGTATGCTGTGTAGACGTAGCCTAAAGAGCCTCCTGGTTTCACCTTTTGACGCCTTTCAGGAGATTTGGACTCAGCCCACAGGGACTCTCAAGACCTGCGCTACCACCAATACAGGGATCCACGCTAAATACAGGTGACAGTTGATCGTGTCCAGACATCATGTCTCAAGTACCATGTGAGTAGACATAATGCATAAGCATACAGCTCGCAGAGGCCTAGGCAAAAGTCACTCGTAAATGGACATAAGTGTTTGTGTTTGACTGAAGTGCGCCTGGGAGTCAAAGACAGCAGGGTCAGTGGCACCATGAACGCCAAGCCGAGGTCTATCATTAGGTGAAGGATCTAGGGCTCCAGTGGTTAGGTCAGATATCTGAAAATACGCTATCTCGTTATGAGAGTGCATGCCAACATTTTGAGGAAAAATATTCAAAATAATTGAATAAAAATTCCACAAATGCTGTCAGAGATCATTTCACTTATTCATGTTGCTCCCTGTTCCCAATAGGTCAAACAATCTAAATGCCACGTTAAACTTCAGTTTGTTTTGTTGGAGTATGGGGGAAATTACCAAGAGAAAACCCATGCAAACTTAGGAGACATGAAACGTCCACGCGCTAGATATTTGGCTACATACTGGGTTGGGATTTGCTTCAAGGACCCTCGGAATGCATGACAGCAGTGCTAACCACTGAACCATCGTGCAGCCCCATAAAGCATAGATAACTATCCTCAGGATAAAACGTCACAAAACAGAGCCAGAAGGACCCTAAAAAAGGAGGTGTTGCTTACTAATTTGTAGATAGCGATGGAGCGTTCGCACAGAGAGGCTTGCATTGACCCTTTAAATCTCAATGGACCAGCTTGCCCATGCCAGTAAGCTGGCACAGAAAGCAAGGAGGACTTGACCGAATGGGGAAGTGCACCGCTTGTGACTGATAATCTTTGAATGACTTACATGCGCGTACTACTCTAGTCGTACTGTGTTCGTTGGAAAATTAAGAAGATTGTTAAAAAAAAAAACTTAATTTGCCTTTACCATAAAAATTTGTGGGGCAGGATTTAGTGGTTAGATCGTGTAGTATAAAATGAGCCTTTGCATAGAGAGTAAACTTTTAGGCAATACGCAAGGAATTCTCTTGTCACGAAGTCGCACCTCTTTACCTCGGGCATTCCCTACATCATAATCCTCCCTTCAGCATATCAAAGAATAAAATATTTAAAGAGTAGAGTAGATTTTGAGACGCTCGTATGCTGGTCAGCTACAAGACCCAATTAAAAAAGAAACATCAAATATAATGAATATTGTGCTCAGATATGTAAGCCTCATGAGGCTTCCACTTGAGGAAGAAAAGGACAGGATTTAATGAGAATATAGATTGTTGAGACTAAAGAGGATGAAAAATAGGGTTGCGAATGTTTCGAATGGACAAACTCATACCAAGATAAGATTTGAGAAGTAGGATTATTTCAATTATAATTGGATGAGCACTTGTGTTTGTGAACATCCTCCTGTGATAGATATACAGTCCATGGATTAGAAGCAAAGAAACAAGGATTAGGAATCGGGAAGGGAGATAATAAAAAAAGCCAGCACTTGCAATGTTTAATTCAGAAAGGACAAGAGTGTCACCTCAGAATAGCAGGGAATGCAGCTCTTTAGGGTAAAGGGATAAAAGCTACAATCTATAGGTAAGAAGAAATAGGCTTCAGATCCATGCAGCCCTCTTCTATTAAAGATCGAGGGAAATGATCAGGGATAAGAGAAGCAGATGCATTAAACAAGTCATTAGTCTGAATATACCCAAGAAGAGCCGTATACAAAACTGTTACAGCAATCTTAACATCATTAACTAATTGCCGAACACAGCGGGAAGAGCACTTGTGACTAAAAACAAACACAGTAAAGAAAACAATTGACAGTGTCGAAACGTGCGGGGGTCTGAGGCTGTTATGACATACCAGGGAATATTAGGTTACATTTTTACAGATTACTAAAGGGTTGGAGGATTGTAAATGCCACTATGGGATCTCATTAACTAATATCCACAATATACCATTATCTAGAATACTGAACGTTTCAGGAACATCTGTCATGAAAATGCAATTTTTGTTACATTTTTGACCAATCATTTTAAAATGATTAAACACTTATTACCTGCACTATCTTATTGTACTTTCCACCATACAATATATATTTTGATCCTCCTGAATTTATTAAAGTATCTTAGAGGGGTTTTCCACTTTGGCCTTGCTCATATGGCAGAATGTCATGTGGATTTCAGAGTGGATTCCACCGGGAATCTGTGTCTTGTTTTGCATTCATCCATGTTGTTGGACTATAGGTAGTCCCAAGGTTATGGATGGGATATGGACTGTAAGTTTGTTCTTAAGTTGAATTTGTATGTAAGTCGGAACAGGTATATTTATTAAATGTAACTGTGGCCACAGTAAGGTTGTTTGTTTTCTGTTTCCGGATTAGAAGCAGGGGAAGGGCTTTTGCATTTCGTTTTGCGGTTGTTTCCCTTTTCGCAGAATGATCTTCACTCTTGTGATACTGTGGATGCGGAACTTGGAAGTGCCTCAGCAACCATTTGCTTTGGAACATTGAACTAGAAGTCTCCGTTTGTAACTAGATGTAAGTCAGAACATTGTAAGTCAGGGACTGCCTGTATTGTTTTCCTATACTTTTGAGTTTAAAAAGTATTGGAAATGTTTAGTAAATGAGTGGCATTTGGTGCAGCTTTTAATTAAATCAGCAATAGAGCAGGTAACACATACACTGTGAACATTCAAAGTTAAATGGAAACACCTAAAGCCATAACGATAAGAAGGTTACATCATATAAAAAAGGATGGCCCAGAAAAAATACAACCAAAGCCAAGAGAAGAAACATGAAGAAACCACATAAACCAAATAATGACTAAACCAGAAAGGCAGCGTAAGCAAATACTAACCTAATATTTATACCAAAAGGACAATAAGGGACCTTTAAAAATATGTATCTATGTGTACCGGTCTAAAAAATGCCCCCCCCCAAAGACAGCTTGCTGGCATAATTTTATCAACTTTCTACAACACTATATGTTTTTCAAAAGGTAAAATTTTAAGAACAAACTTTTTGACAGTGGCTCACACGTCGGGAGCATTGATGGAGAGCACCCCCTCTGATACCTCATAAAAAGTTATTACTTTTTACAATAATATTTTGGGTTTTATTTACATCATAAAAATCAAATCCAGTAGATATTTAGGGAATCTACACAGCTTATTGCTCTGCCATCCCGGAGAACCCATGGGAGAGAAGTGGTAAGTATATATTGCAGTCTGTTCTGCAGTCTGAATTTTTCTTTTGCTATGATCTTAGGTCTGAATTAATTAATGGGGGGTGGTCTGGTCTGATGTCTAAATTAATTTTACTCTCAGGTCTGTATTAATCAATGAATCTTATCAGAGGTCTAAAATAATTTTGAGGGATGAGCTAAAGTGAATACATTTTTAAGTCTAAACTGGGGTCTATAATGTTGTAGTGTAGAGGCTCTTAACCTAAAAGAGGTTTACTCACCAAGCTGTTTTCTTGAGTCACAAGCATTTTACATTTACTTGTCTTTCGGCTGTGGGTGGTTCTATAGCAGTGTTAGAATTTTAAGTTTCCCTTTTAAATTTTGTTTTCTGTTATGTTGCAGTAAAGGGGGAGTTGTCTTCAGTCAACAAAAGGTACATGTGTTGTGAGGACTGAAAACAATAGCTTATCTGTAAACAGATCTCTAATCTTGTTAGAGATAATTAGTTTTCCCTGGAGTGAAGAAGTGAGCTCTGTCTGTCCATCACTCCCTGTTCTATGTTCTAATCAGATAACAAAGTTATGGTCATGTAACCATAGCATCCTGTGCGCTCTCAGAGCACATAAAATCTCTATTATTTTATGTCTAAAGTAAAATCAATAGACCAATATATTAAGACAAAGTCTTTAATTACCTGTCTCTTTCTGTTGAAAGCTAATTTTTGTAGTGAGAAATATTAATGTGAGGTCTAGGTTTATTTAGCCATTTGGTCTGAGGAGGGCATCAATTTAAGGGATTTAATCTGGGATATATAATACTGTAATTTAGAGGTTTTGTCTTAATTTTGAATCTGGTCTGGATTTATTTAGAGGATTGGTTTTAGGTGTAAATAAATTTTGAGGTCTGCAGTAATTTAGGGGTTTTGTCTGAGGTTGTAATCAATTTTGAGGTCCAACCTAGGGTCTGACTTCATCTTGTCCATATCCCCGGGCCCCTCCCAGCATTTTTATGGGGCCGTTTGGGGAAAACAGTGCAAGGCGGGCAACAAAAAAAATAAAAGGGGCTGGGTGGAATGCAAAAGTCGAAAAATTTGCAGAATTGGGGGTTTTTTAGTTTTTAAAGGGAAAAAACGGCTTCTGTGGGGCATAAAAATCTGTTTAAATTTATTTTAAAGGGCAATATAAAAAAGGGTCCCCTCCCCAAAATCTATTTATATCCAGGACTCTTTCCAGAACAATTTTGGGGTCATCTAAACCTGAGGGAAATTTTCCTTTTACTTTAAAAATAGAAAGGGTTTCTTTTTCTTTTACGAGCAGTGAGACCCGTGGAAAATCTCTGCCCGAGGAACTTGTCAAGGTAAATTCCTAAAAAAATTCAAAAAGGGGGCTGGGATTTCTAAAAAGCGGGAATAATTAAAAAACAAAAAATATTTCCCAAAAAAAAGGGTACAGAAATGCAAACAGATCAGTATGTCCTCCAACTATTCCTTTTTTCTTACGTTGAGACAGAAGGGAAAAGATACACTTTTAAAGCCATCATACTCATTAATATATGGCTCTCTCACTATACCACAGTACCACACTATACCACAAGCAACGTTTCAACTCCTCCATGGCTTGAAAATGACTCCATGGAGGAGTTGGAAAAATTTCTTGTAAAGGGGCTTAGGGGGATTTTAAAAAATATTTTTTTGGGATGTTTTGGTGGTGCTGCTTTTTTTTTAATTTTTTTAAAAATATAAAAGGGTTTTAAATGACTGGAATTTTGGAGAAGGGCTTTTATCCATTTCATTTATTCTGTTGCCAATTGGAGTTGGGGAAGGGGTTTTTTTTTCCCCTAAAATGAGGACAAAATTGGGGTTCTAACCCCATCAGGGTTTTTTTTTTTTTCCTTTTCTGGATCAAACACACAAACCCAATTTGGCGGGAATGGATGGAAAACTGTCTTTTTTCAGCCCTTTAAAAAATATGTAGCTTAGTATCTATATAAAAATGGTTTTAAAAATGGGAAAAAATGAAATCACCCCTATCTTCCGCCAAACCCGGGGGCCCTTTTGCCCCTAGCACCTCTGGCAAATCCTACAGTGCGCAGTGAAAAGGACAGTCCTGGAAGTCCAGTTCTATATGTTTAGTATGTGAAAAAATTTTTTTTTTTTCCCCCTAAGTTTTTTTTACAGAAGTGCACATCACAGCAGAGGGTCAGCCAGTCAAAAGAGCTTAAAGAGGAGAAATTGGACACGAAATGTTGGGATAGTGAGAGAGCCATTTTAATAATGGTATGGCGGGGTTTAAAAAAGTTTTTTTTTCCCTTGTGTCTCAACATAAGAAAAAAGGGAAAATTGGGGGGTTTTAAATCCGCTGGTCACAACCGCCCAAAAAAGAAGGGGCTAGGGGGTCCCCACTGGGGATTAGAAGAGGGGAATGAAGCAGCAAAATTTTGAAATCCCCCAAAAATAAAATTTTGGGGACCTTTTTGTAGGGATTGCCATACATGTTCCAAAGTGTGCAACTGTAGGGACTTCTTGCACATGGGCTTCTTACCTATAGGCTTCTTTTGCATAGCGCTGCCAGAGTTAATTCTTATTTGTAATCTCAACAAAAGGTGAAAAAAAATCTATGTAATCTCTGTATACCTCATCTAAAAAGAGCAGAAATACAGTCATTTGAAAAAAAAATAGTTAATGGAGATAGGAAATTTCCCAAATTTTTTCATTTTAAGTTAAAATGAAAAGCAATGTATTTTTTTAATTATTAGAAAAATTTGGTCTATTATGTTGTTTTTTTTTTGCACTGTTCATTTGTCTTTCTAATTGGATATTGTGTTTTAAATTTTTTATGTGTGGGGTTTTTTTGTTTTAAAAAATTCTTTTAAAAAAGATTGGGCCCCTTTTTATCAGAAAAAAAATGAAATTTTCCCCCTTTTTGGCATGGTTCCCTTTCTTATCAAAAGCTTTGTGGGCGGGCTTCTTCTTTACAAATGTATCTTTGACTTATGTCAAATGAACAAAACATGAAGTTGGCTACATGCCTGTTAAAAAGCAAGTGGGTTTTTTAGGCCCGAAAAATTTAAATAGCAAGAACCACTATAATGGATTTAATGTTCTATATAGAGCTGAGCTGAGAAAAGAAAAAGCTTCATCCATTTTAAAAATTTTTTTTTTTTTTAAATTTGGTAACAAAAACCTTGGTTTTTTGTGTTGGGGAAGAGATACTGTAGAATTAAAAACCCAAATTTTCTGGTTTTTTAGTTTTAGCAAAATCAACTGGGTTTACAAAAAAAATTTCGGAAATTGGGCCCAATTTTTTTTCCAAAGCTAAACTAATAGAAAAATTCCTGCCTAGCCAGGTAAAAAAAACAAAACCCATTTCCCAAATCCCTCTAAAAAAGTCCCTCTTTTTATTTAATTTTTTAGTAAAAAAGGTGATGTGGAACTCTTTAAATTCCCATCAAACTAGTAGTTTTAGTTGCCAGCCTACCCCCTGGCCTTTGTTTGTTTAAATTGCCCCTATCCCCCGGGCCCCCCCCAGGCTAGAAGGTATTAGCAATGCGCCCCTGACATGTTTCGTCTTTAAAATTGCAAAGGAGCAAAAATTTAGTGTTGGAGCAACACTCAGCTTACTGATTGATTTTAATAAAGTTTTCTTCAATCACTAACTGTAACCCGATAGAAAAACTACCACTAAGTTTTCAAATCTGACCAAAGTGGTTTTAAGCAATTTAAAGGGGTTGTACCATCATCAAGGTCACACCTTAAACATTACGGGCCACATGTATGAAAATTGTCTAGGTCTAAAATTCATTTTGTTGCCCAATTTGCAACCAATAGAGACGCCTCAAATTTTTCCCAGAGCACATAATTTTAAAAGGGAGGGGTGCTCTGATTTGGTTTTCTATGGGTAACAAAGTGAAATTTTTTTCCGAGGCAGTTTTTTATACATGGGAACCCTTTCATTATTTTAGCTTTTTTTTTTTTTTTTTTTGTTAAATTATTTATGTGTCAAGGGGAAAAATACCCTTCAAAATCATTTTTGGGTTTTGTCCCCAAAAACTCAATCAAAAAACCCTTTAATTTTAAATTTTTTCCCAGCATTTCTGATTAATTTGGGGGAGACTTCATGTTGGTTTACATGAAATATTTCTCAAATGAACCCCGAAAATTACAGTCCCCAAAAGCCCCCCCTTACCATTAAGGCCCTTTCCCTTTTGGTAAATTAGTAGCTTTTGTGGAGACTTTTTATTTTGTGGGGACCCCCCGGGCCCCCCTGGCCCCCAAAAATACAGAAGAAAAAGGCATCAGATTTACCGTAAAATTCTAGCAACAAATAAAATAAATTGCTTTAACCAAAATTTAAGTTTAGTTTGCTAGGGGGTATTATACTAGTGGGTTTTGGGGAAAAAAGCTTGTTTTTTTTGAAAAAATCTTTTTAAAGGGGGATATAATTTTTTTTTTTGGGTTGAAAACCCCTTTAAAAAGGGCATTTTTTTTGGGAAATTTTCCATCATTTTGTGATCGTGAGGGAAGGGGGGGGACTGAAAATTTTCCTTCGAACCCAAATTTTTTAATAGGGGAGTGGCCCCAGTAGTTAGACCTCAAAAAAAATTTTTGTTTGCTCAAATTGTCCTAAAACGAAAATCAAAATTAAATTTAAACCCCAAAAAAACAAAAAGGGAATACAGTTGTGCTGTCCTAAGACTTCCTTAAAGGCATTATATACTTCAGAGAGCTAAAACTGGATTTCAAGAGACCTAATTTCCCAAATTTGCAATAGGAAGAGCACTTTCAAGGAATAAATTTTTTTCCCCTCCTCATTTTTTGAAGTGGGCAGTTCCCCTTGAATTTTTAAGATTACAATGTTTTTCTCTATATGCAGGGGATGGCATAAACAAGGGGAAACCCAAAATGTTTTCAAAATGTAACATACATAATTTTACTATGTGGGAAAGGGGCAAGCACAGAACTAATGACCACAAGTAAAGGGAAACTTTAAACAAATTTTACCCGAGGTTCCTCCACCCCATAACATGATTTATGGGGGCCAATTAAATTTTTCCAGGCAGACCTCCCCCGTCCTGTACTACTCCTTTTACACCCTGCCTCTAGGGGACGTGATCAGTAGCGTAACAAAATAAATTAAAAAAAAATTAAAAAAACCCCCAAAAAAGAAAAAAATATTTAAAAGAATTTAAAATACTTTAAAAATAATATATGAACACTTGTTGGGGATAGCCTCAATAGGAAAGGTTTGAATTTACAGGTGACGACTGATTGAAGGGCCTTTTTTGTCCCCCTTTTTCTTTTTTTTTGGAAATTTAAATCTCCCTTTTCTTTTCTATCTGGTTCAGATGGCCCCTAAAAAGAAAGACTTCTTTAACCTGCTGCCTTTTGAAAAAAAAAAGTGGCCCGATACACCCCCCGGGGCCAAAACAGTAATAGTGGGGCCCCTAGGCAACAAAAACCCCAAAACAGCAAATATCACTTTTTGTGCGTTATGCAATAATAGTGCCCTAATTGTGTCTTCAACAGCACCCCTACACCAGCAAGCATCCAATTACACACTTTCCCGAAAACCAGTGTTCACTCACTCATACATTAAAAAAAAGCATCCCTTTATCCCCCTCATTTACCCCAAAATACTGCTTCCTCATGCCTCCTTCTTTCTCATACACACCTTTCCCTTAAAGAGAACCTGTTTTTGCCCCCCTTGCGGGGACAGAACAACAGTGTCAACCTGCGTTTCTAGCGCTGGGGTCCCTATTCTGTAAGATGCTGTAGTTTTTGTGTATTTAATCTCAAATTTTGCAGTTTTCAGCCAAAGACATTTGAAATCCCTTCAAGTGTCAGTTTTTTTCAAAACCCGGCCAATCGGAGGCTAGCCCCACCCACCTCACGACAAACCTATTATTTGAATAGGTAGAAACATGTGAATAACGTCAGTGGGCGGACTAGCTTTTGGTGGTGGATTTAAAACCTGCTCATGAATAAATTTAAGGGGTAAATGCTCTAAAACTGCTTTGCATCTTACAGAATGGGGGCCCGTGCTGGAACAGCAGGCGCACTAGCTTCTGTTCCCTCACAAGGGGGGGATAAACAAGGACAGGTTTCCCTTTTAAAGGCCCCTCCCCCAGTTTATCCACCAGTATTTTTCCCATTTTTTTTGCCCTGCACAAGGCCCCCGGGAGGAAAGGGTTTTTTCCCCATTAGCATAGAAAGCCCTTCTTCTTTTAATTCATTTTTTCATATTCCTCCCAAAACCGGACGGGAAAAATAAACATTTAAAGTTTTTCGGTGACCAGCGGTTTTAAAAAAACAACAGGCTAAAAATCGTGCATGGGGACGCTGCCGGGGGTTTCCATAGACCCCAAAATAAAAGTTTGCGGCCGGCTTTTCAGACGCTTTGCAAAACCGCAAACCATCTGAAAAACCGTCCGCAAACCGGTGCCGTGGGGACATGGCCTTATGCCGCCTTCTGTCCCACACAGTCTACTTCCCCATGCTTCCCTCTTTCATTTATCAGGGGGATACATAGGGGGTACAGGGTAGCAGTCCTTCCCCCGGGCCCACACCTGGGGGGGCCCCCAAAACCCCTCTGCCCCAAAAACAGACACTATTATGGAAATGGGACATTTTATCTGGGGGGGCCCCTTTTTCTTTTTGCACTAGGCCCGGGGGTTTTCAATTTAAAACCCCCTTCCCCTTTAAAAATATTTCCCCTTTTTTTCACACACAGACTTTTCTCCATTCTCTCCTCTTTCTTACACTACCACTCCCCTATGCACACCTCTTTCCCCGGGATCCTATTTCCAAAATGCCCCCATTTTTTTCACTTTTCTCTTTTTAACTCATTCCCCATTTCCATTCTAACCTTCCACCAGGGTTGTGTTTAGAAGGTTCCCCTTCAGTGTACTGTTTCATCTTGCAATTTTTTCACCCCCTCTTTCATTTCAGCATAAAAATACAAAATTAGAAAACCACTTCACCTCGGGTTTTAAAAAGGAACAGCCCCCTTTTTTAGATTACTATAACCTGGAAGAAACTCCATCTGCAAAGCCAACCCTACTATAAAACCCTGGGGGATTTTTTTCAATTAAAGAGGTTGTCCAGTTTATTTTTATTAAATGTACTGAGGGTCCTCCTAACACCCTTATAAAATAAATTAAAAAAAGCATACTCCACTCCTTTGCTGATGCCAACCCTTCTGGTTCTTATTTTGACTTTCAGGCGCAACAGTCAAGTGCCACTGATGACATCGCCACTTAGTGCCATTAACTTCTGAATAGTGAAGTTGGGTAATGGCATGTGACTGCTGGAACCAATCATTGGCTGCAGTGGTCTTGAGCTGATTGCAGCAGCAAGAAGTCAACAGAAGAACCGGTGGAGACGATGTACAAGTAGCGCTAAAATGGAGGTGAAAAGAGAGGTATGTTTTTTTTATTTTATTTTATTAAGACACCAGAAGCCTTTAAAAATATTGAAAAATTAATAAACTGGGCCCCAAAAAAACCCCTGAAAATTAAATGTATTTGCCAGGGCCCAGAGGCACCCAAAAAAATTTTCTGTATTTTTTCCCCTCCCCAAAGCCTCACATAGATATCATGTCATGAATAAAGAAAAACATGTTTTTTTCTAATATAAATAAAAGGAAAAAATATTTTTTCCATTTTTTTTTTGCGGGGGCACTGCATTTTAGTGCCCTTGCAAAATTCATTGACCCAGGGGATTAATTAAATCCAGTACTAGGCCAAAATAACAGTGAAGTGTCCCTTGAGATATTTTAGTAAGTGAGTGGTTACTATATCAGCAGAAGATATTAATCAGAGTACAAAAACGTTATATGCTTCCATACTAACTAGAAATACAGAAATAAAGTGATAGTCTGCTATCTAATCCCTGTTAATGCATGTACGTAAGAATGCATAAGCCACAGAGGTAAATAAAAACATTCAAGAAAGGCTTTCCACCAATAAATATTGATGGCATTTCCTAGCACAGAATATGGCCCACGGCCAAATGTCAACCACCAAAGCATTCCTGGCAGCCTGTAATAGCACACAAAGGGGTGTAGCCCATGTAAACCCCACCCATCAAATGGACAGTACGGTCCAGTCTGAGCACAGTTCCAAGGGGTCCGGCTCCCACATCCTGCAATGTTGTGTTATGTGCATTTTCCTCCAATCAAAGAATATCCTGAGGACCTCAATCTAGGAAACTTGCAGCAAAAAACATTCCTGTGCAAGGAGCTCTTAGGTGAAGAAAAAGGCTTTCTTAGATTTTGCACCAAAAGGTGGCCTGCAGCAAGATGATAGTGGTTTGTAGGGTACACTACCTGCCTTGAAAGAGAATGAACATGCTATTACATTTAATGAAGTTTTAAGGTGTTTCCAAAGTTCAAAATAAAAAATACAAATTGGCTACAGCTGTGTAATAAAAGAAGAAAAAAAACACCTCTGCACTCACCACTGTTCCAAAGATGATATTGCCGGCGGTGTCCTCAACTCTTTGTGGCCTTCCTGTTTAGCGGTTGGCGTGTGATCACTGAAGAAAATCAGTGGCTTCAGTGGCCACATGCTATTGTCTTGACATCACTGCTCAGGAAGTGAATGGGGCATGAGAGGTGATGTACAGTGCAATCTAATTCCACACTATGCAATGCGCTCCTAAGCGGCAGTTGCTCATAAAAAGCAGTTCTCCTTTAACCTCTTTATGCTACATCCCATACATGTGTGTCACCTGCAGTGGCTAGTTTCCAAGTATGTGATTCATATGGTGTGGACACAGAAGCGGTGCCCGCATGATTGCAGGAGTCTGGCTGTGACTGACAGCTGAGCTCTTGCTTTATCATTCATGCTCGAAAATATGTCTGATCACAGCCATTCAACCCATTAGATGCTGTGGTCAGTAGCTCCCTCTGTTGCCTATCTGCTCCCAGCAAAAACAATTGCAGGGTTCTGAGGGTTGTCATGGAAGCCAGGGGCCTGACAAGAGCCCCCAGGCCTGCCATGCATGTAAGTCTAGAGGCATGGTCTAATAGGTGACCTCTCAATTTTACATTGACAGGCATAATGAGCATACAAAAGCATTGTGTACTTTGTTTACAATATGCTATGTATGTAAGCCCCCTTGAATGTACAACACCCTGGAAGTAATGGCGCTTTAAAATAAATAAAAATTATAATAATCATCAATCAGTCCTATAATTGAAATGCAAAGTTTCCTAGTGCCGGGTGCTTTAGAAGTACGCGCTGGCCAGCACGTACTTGTAAATCGCAGAGGGGAGCGGCCCCATAGACTATTATGTCCCAGCATGTAAATGTCGAGAAGAAGTGACATGTCACTTCTCCCCCCTCCACCCCCGGCATTCAATACGCGTCGGGGAAGACGAATGTAATTCATAGCTCTCTATGAGAGCTATGAATTACCATGATTGCAGGGCGCATATCGGGGCAAATTGCAGCATAATTACGCATTGAAATGCGTCCCGCAATCACATCATGTGAACATACCCTAAAGGTTGCACATTTTTTATGCCACATTGAAGGTGGTGATGGAAACAATGACAAAAAAATGCTTGGTCCCTAAAGGTTCAAACATGAGTTTATACAAGGGATTGGAGGAATTGAAAGAACTTTAGATTGAATAAAAAAAAATGTTGTTCAAAAGCGGACAATTCCTTTAAGCTGCTAATTACAGTTTTGTTGAAAGATTATAAGGGCATGTCTCCATGGCAAGGGTTTTTGGACGGTTTTATAGATGGCTTTCGGTTTTGAAAACCGTCTGTAAACTGACTGTCAACCCCTCGAATGGACCTCTATGGAAAATCCGTGCAGCGGTCCCCACTGCATGGATTCTCCGCAGGATGGTTATTTACACTACCGACGGTCCGAAAAACATTGAACCTGCTCATTCTTCCACCTGGTTTTCGGGCGGAATATGAACAAGTTAATGTGAAGGGGGACGGCTTTTCTCCACAAACAGCAGAGAATCTGACCGGTATTTGCTCTATGCCGTGGAGACATGCCCTAAAAGTTTAAATCAGGAAGGGAAGATCTCTCCTTAAGGAGAGCACCGGATGAACGGCTTGTAGAGTTTTTGTTTTGCCTTTTCGCCCTCTACTTAGCATCTGCATATCACAAGGCATTATGGGAAAGGGGCTGAGAGCCCACAGCGCCCTCTGTTGGTTGTAACAAATTCTCAATTTGCTTTTGACCCACCGAGTCTTGAGAAAGCAAAAAGGATTTTTTAGCCAAGCCAGTATCTCTTATCTACAGACAACGCTGTTTCGGGATTTTTGTCCCTCTTCAGTGCAGAGTAGAGAATATACTGGCTGGCTGTGTGGGAGGCATCGGTAGCTCAGGAAGGGATGATCTCTCCTTAAGGAGAGCAACCGAACGAACGGCTTGTAGAGTTTTTGTTTTGCCTTTTTCGCCCTCTACTTAGCATCTGCATATCACAAGGCATTATGGGAAAGGGCTGAGAAAGCCCACAGCGTCCTCTGTTGGTTGTAACAAATCCTCAATTTGCTTTTGACCCACCGAGTCTTGAGAAAGCAAAAAGGATTTTTTAGCCAAGCCAGTATCTCTCATCTACAGAAAACCCTGTTTTGGGATTTTTGTCCCTCTTCAGTGCAGAGTAAAGAAGATACTGGCTGGCTGTGTGGGAGGCATCGGGTAGCTCAGGAAGGGAAAATCTCTCCTTTAAGGGGAAACAACCGAACCCAACGCTTTTAGAAATTTTGGGTTTTGGCCCTTTTAACCCCCTACTTAGCATCTGCATATCACAAGGCATTATGGGAAAGGGGCTGAGAAGCCCACAACACACCCTTTTTTTGTTTAAAAAAATCCTCAATTTGCTTTTGACCCACCGAGTCTTTAGAAAACAAAAAGGATTTTTTGGCCAAAACCCGATCTCTCCAAACTACTAAAAGTTTTAAAATAAGGGGAATGTGCACAAAGGAAAAACCCGTCAATCCCCAGAAAGGCAACAGTAGCTCAAGAATTTACTGAACCACACAGTCTAGAAGACTATGCCCCAAGCCGTTCAAAAAAGATTTATTTTTGGTAGCAAGAATTACATTATAAATTTCATGATTTATATCTCCAGCCCCCGAAATTTAACATTTTGCCCTCGGATCCCCCGACTGACTTTCATCCAAATCCTAAATTTCTTTTTCTCCCATTCCTTTCCCCAAATACAAAAATTTGGGAAAAAACTGACCAAAAAAATCCCTTTTCCCCTATCAAAACCCACCCCCCCACCCCATCTCTTCATCACTGTCAATGGCTCTAAAAACCCCTTCAAACCCCCGTTTCCACAAGCCCCCTGCCTTGGGATAAAAATTTTGAGTAGTTCCCTTTTCTGTTTTAAAAAAGACAACCAAAACCCTTTTTTCCCGCCCCGCTTTCCTCCACCCCAAAAAAAAATCTCTCAAATCTCTCTTTTTAAAAATTTCAATAACAAAAAAAACCCCATCCCTTGTCTTCTCCCACCTGGACTACAGCAAAAACCTCTCTGGGCCTCCCGCCGTAAAAGCACCTGCTCCCCTTCCACCTTTTTAAATTCGCTGCCCACCTATTCATCTCTCTCCTTATTCTCCCCGCTCCTCCTTCCCAAAACCCTACACTGGCTTCCCATTGACCAGATAATTCAGTTCAAATTACTAACCATGACCTACAAGGCTGTCGTTAACCCCTCCCCCGGATACCTATCTGCCTTAATCTCCAGATATCTCCCCTCACAAAATTTCCACTCCTCACCTTCTTCTCTGCTCTCCTCTTGTCAGCTCCTCACACAACCATCTCCAAAACCTCTTCCGTGCTTCCCCCATACTCTGGAACTCCCTGCTCCAACACATCAGACTCTCTTCCTCTTTCACTAGCCTCAAAAGCAACCTGAAAACTCCTCTCTTCAGGATAGCCTATTACCCAAAATAATCCTGCTGCCCCTAAACCACCCCACAAACATTTCTGCCTCTCACCTTCTGTCTCTTTCCTCCTTCACTGTTGACTGTAATTTCATAACGGGTTTTTCTCCTTCTGAACCCAGTTGTATCTTTTAGCGTCACCCGACTTGTCTACAATGTTATGCATGAAACCCCCCCCAAATTTTAAAGCGCCCTGTAATTATTGGCGCTCTAAAATAAATAAAATAATGAACTATAATGAACTATTAGGTAAGGGATGGGGGTTTTTTGGGGGTAATTTTAAAATGATAACCAAACAAAAACAATAAACAATTTAAATTTCCAGAAGAACATGACAAAAAGTCAGACAAAATGTTCAACTAGTGTTACTAACCAAAATATAAAATGACAATATTTCATTATTGACAGTAAAATTTAAATTCAAACATATAAAAAGTACCATAACAAATGAATGTAGCAGGTAGCATGAACAGTAGGTACTCATTTATAAAAAATAAATTTCCATCATTACATAATAAATTCATCACCAATTAATATTTATAAAAATAAACACACAATTAGGCCGTTTTCACACGGCTTATTCCCGACGGATTTGTTATCCGTATTGTGCTCACAAATCCGCCGTGATAAGGGGGGAAAGGGGGGGGCGGGGGAAAAGCGGGGGGCGGGGCTCCCGGCCCCCAAAACAATGCATTGTTTTTTCGGCGGCCGCGCCGAAAAATGGCATTCACTTTCTCCCCCCGTGGGGGATTCGCCGAGGGGGGAGGAGCACGGGGAACCACTTCTTATAAGCAGGATTACCGAATCCCGGGGGGGATTTCGCCGTACAGAAGCGCAAATCCCGCAAGGGACGGGCCCAATCCGTGCCCAAATAAGCCGTGTGAACGAGGCCTTAGAGTTCAAATACATCAGAGACTTCCAACATAGATTACAACTAATTCAGACTATTAAAAGTCCCCTAATAATAAATAGTATCCTAGATATAAAACAGGGATATCTGAAATCTGGCCTGCATTGTAATTATATTTGTCCTGCGAGTAACAGCCAGATGATGTATAGAAGAGAAGAGGAAGAGGCCAGGAACTGTCATTACATTAAAAAGACGCATAAGATTTTTTTTTTATTTAATTAGGAAATGAATACCACAGATGTGTCTTTTATTTGACATTTGAAATCACATGTATTTATATTATTAAGCTTTGCTTGTTTCAGAGTTTAAGCAAAACGTACCATCTTTTTCGGACTATAAGACGCACTTTTTTCTCCCAATTTTTTTGGGGAAAAGAGGTATGTCTTTTAGTCCGAATGTACGATCTCAGGCCGGCAGGAGGCTGGAGAAGGGCGATACTAGGGGTAGCTGGTGGTTAACCCATACATGCCAACTCTCCCGCTTTTGGCGGGGGGTCCCGCTAATTGGGGTCGTCCCCCCGCCCTCCCCGGCAGAGTTGGCACTTCTCCCGCCGCCAGCAGGCGGCGGGGGCTCTTTAACTGACCGTGGCGACAGAGAAGTGCTGGTGCGCTACTCTGGCGCCGCCGGGCCGTTCCCACAGGCGGGTGAAGCGGCCGCTGCGCCCACTTCACCCGCCCGGAGTCTCGCTGAGCAGGGAGGAGGCAGGAGGGATCGTTCCCTCCTCCCTCCTCCCCCTGTATGTACAGCGCCGGTGTGCGCTGTACATACAGGTCAGCAGCGCAGGGGGAAGTGGCGCGCGGCTGCCCTCACTTCCCCGGAGGAGATCGTCCAGAGCGGCCGCGCTGCAGGAGCCTGGTCAGGTGAGTGGCTTTTATTATTTTATTTTTAGGGGGGCACTACCTGGCAAACAATGGGGGCACTACCTGGCAACAAAGGGGCACTACTTGGCACCAGAGGGCTCACTACCTGGCAAACAATGGGGCACTACCTGGCAACAGAGGGGGCACTACCTGGCAAACAATGGGGCATCACCTGGCAACAGGGGGGCAATACCTGGCAAACAAAGGGGGCACTACCTGGCAACAGAGGGGGCACTACCTGGCAACAGAGGGGGCACTACCTGGCAAACAATGGGGGCATCACCTGGAAACAGAGGGGGCACAACCTGGCAACAGAGGGGGCACTACCTGGCATACAATGGGGGCACTACCTGGCAACAAAGGGGGCACTATGTGGCAACAGAGGGGGCACTACCTGGCAAACAATGGGGGCACTACCTGGCAAACAATGGGGGCACTACCTGGCAAACAATGGGGGCACTACCTGGCAACAGAGGGGGCACTACCTGGCAAACAATGGGGGCACCTACCTGTCAACAGAGGGGGCACTACCTGGCAAACAATGGGGACATCTACCTGGCAAACAATGGGGGCACTACCTGGCTCACAATGGGGGCATCTACCTGGCTCACAATGGGGGCACTACCTGGCTCACAATGGGGGCAACTACCTGGCAACAGAGGGGGCAACTACCTGGCAACAGGGGGCATCTACCTGGCAACAGAGGGGGCATCTACCTGGCAAACAAAGGGGGCAATACCTGGCTAACAATGGGGGCATCGGCCTGGCAACAGAGGGGGCACTACCTGGCTAACATGGAGGCACTACCTGGCTAACAATGGGGGCCTCTACCTGGCAACAGAGGGTGCACTACCTGGCAAACAAAGGGGGCACTATCTGGCAAACAAAGGGGCACTACCTGGCTAACAAAGGGGGGCATCTACCTGGCTAACACAGGGGGCATCTACCTGGCTAACAAAGGGGGGCATCTACCTGGCAACAAAGGGGGGATCTACTTGGCTACAAGGGGGCATCTACTTGGCTACAAGGGAGCATCTACCTGCCTGTAAGGGGCACTACCTGGTTATGGGGGGCTACTACTTGCTATAAGGTCATCTACCTGGCTTTCTTCCAAAGCCGTTATGCAGTTAGGTGGAGTGGGTGTGGCTTTTAAGGGGCATGGCACACCGACAAGATGGGCGTGTCCATGCAAATTTTTGCTACGCGCGCCGCCCACTACAGTCTCCTGCTTTTTCAATTTCAAAAGTTGGCAACTATGGGTTAACCTCCACTACCAACTTCCTGCAGCATTGTCGCACTCCAGCCTCCTACAGACCTGAGATAATACTGAACAGCGGAGGTTGTTCAGTACAGCCACCAGCCGCTGCTAACAGCAGGAATGGAGCCAGCTCCATCCCTGCTGTTAACACTTTAGACGCTGCAGCAGTGACATCCTTTCCTTCTAGCTGTGCACTGTTCCCCCCTCTGTAATTGCAGCTGAAACCTCATGTAGGCTTCTGTAACTGCTGTGTATGTACACCCTCTACACCCATAGGATGTAATAGGCAATGAATGATAATCTGGTATACAGCAATACAACAGTACTGCTGTATTTAAAGGATTGTGCCCCCTAGTGGTCATGTACTCTAAAGGGACTTAATACTAAATTAAAAAAAAGTTTAAAAAAAAAATAAATATTACAAGTTTAAATCACCCCATTTGCCATTTTACAAATAAAAAAAAGGACAAAGTTACACATGATATTTGTAAAAGTCTGATCTATTAAAATATAGCATCATTTATCCCGTACGCTGTACACCGGAGAATAAAAAAAAATCAAAATTACAAAAGTGTGGGTATTTGGTCATTTCTAGTGATGAGCGATTGTGTCAACTATCGTTATCGAGTCGATATCGTCAATTATCATGCCGATAGTCGATAGTCGATAACAGATTGTCGCTGATGACCATTAAAGTCTATGGGAGAGGAACAACACCTTCAATCTTACATTCAAACAGGGGTGGAGAAGCTGGAATTAATATCCACAACAGTAAACTGGATACATGCTACATCTTAGGCAAGACAATTAGGCAACAAGAGTCATGGAATAAACTGACTATTCACTATCCCTGTCTTGTACCACAGCATGACCCTTAAACCTGCATGACCCACAAATTAAAAAGTGCCAGAGGGCAGTATTATTTGAAACATCATTTTACTTGAACTGGACATTGACTATTCCTGTCTTGTACCACATCATGACTCTCAAACCTGCATGACCCACAGATTAAAAAGTGCTGGAAGAAAGTAATCTTTCAATCACCATTTTAGTTGAACTGGACAATGACTATATCTGTCCTTTACCACAGCATGACCCTCAAACCTGCATGACCCACAGATTAAAAAGTGCTGGAAAAAAGTAGTCTTTCAACCACCATTTTAGTTGAACTGGACATTGACTATATCTGTCCTGGACCGCAGCATGACCCTTAAAACTGTCTGAACCACAGATTAAAAAGTGCCGGCAAAAGGAGTCTTTCAACCACCAATATAGTAGAACAGGACATTGACTAGAACTGTCCTGGACCGCAGTATGACCATTAAACCTGACTGACCCACAGATTAAAAAGTGCCAGAAAAAGGAGTCTTTGAACCACCATTTTAGTTGAACTGGATATTGACTATGTCTGTCCTGGACCGCAGCATGACCCTTAAACCTGTCTGAACCACAGATTAAAAAGTGCCGGCAAAAGGAGTCTTTAAACCACCATTTTAGTTGAACTGGACATTGACTATGCTTGTCCTGGACTGCAGCATGACCCTTAAACCTGTCTGACCCACAGATTAAAAAGTGCTGGAAAATGGAGACTTTGAACCAAAATTTTAGTTGAACTGGACATTGACTATCCCTGTCCTGTACCGCTGCATGATCCCAAAACCCGCATGACCTACAGATTAAAAAGTGCCTGAAAAAGGAGTTTTTGAACCACCATTTTAGTTGAACTGGACATTGACTATATCTGTCCTGGGCCACAGCATGAGCCCCAAACCTGCATGAACCCCAGATTAAAAAAGTGCCGGAAATAGGTGACTTTTAACCACCATTTTAGTTGAACTGGACATTAACTATATCTGTACTGTACCGCAGTATGACCATTAAACCTGTCTGACCCACAGATTAAAAAGTGCTGGAAAAAAGGAGTCTTTGAACCACCATTTTAGTTGAACTGGACATTGACTATATCTGTCCTGGGCCACAGCATGAGCCCCAAACCTGCATGACCCCCAGATTAAAAAAGTGCTGGAAAAAGGAGTCTTTTAACCACCATTTTAGTTGAACTGGACATTAACTATATCTGTCCTTTACCGCAGTATGACCATTAAACCTGTCTGACCCACAGATTAAAAAGTGGTGGAAAAAGGAGTTTTTGAACCACCATTTTAGTTGAACTGGACATTGACTATGCCTGTCCTGATCCGCAGCATGACCCTTAAACCTGTCTGACACACAGATTAAAAAGTGCTGGAAAAAGGAGTCTTTGAACCACCATTTTAGTTTAGCTGGACATAGACTATCCCTGTCCTGGACCGCAGCATGACCCTTAAATCTACATGACCAACAGATTAAAAAGTGCTGGAAAAAGGAGTCTTTAAATCATCATTTTGCTTGAACTGGACATTGACTATGCCTGTCCTGGACCACAGCATGACCCGCAAACCTGCATGACCCACAGATTCAAAATTGCCAGAAGAAAGTAGTCTTTGAAGCAGTATTTTAGTGAAATGGACATTGACTATCTATATCCTGTAACGAAGCATGACCCAAAAACCCACACAGGTGCCCTTATTGACCATCAGCATAAAATTTCGCAACAAGAAAAAAACTATATTAAAAACAACTAGTTTTCCATTAATGTTGCTGCTAGAGCTACTTGCCATTCTACTGGTGACATTGTTCCACCGTGACATTAGAATGTGAAGCAAACGAAACAGATGTCACTAGTAGGTCAATGAGGCCTGTCCCAAAATTCTGCATTCTACTGTCAAGTGGGTTAAAGGAAATTACTGATCAAGGCAGGTGAGGCTGTAATCGTGGATCACGCAGGTTCAGCAAGCAGGGCTGGAGTTACAGTGGGTACGGTGAGAGCCAGGGCTGGTGTTCGTCATCTATTAACACGCAGGTTAAGCTAGCAGGGCTGGAGTTACAGTGAGTGCGGTGAGAGTCAGGGATTGCATCCGTCATCTATTAACACGGCAAAAATGCCCTTATGACGCAGCAACGAAAACAGTCATGCTGAAGCAGAGGGCGGAAGCCGAAGTGTGAGCTAAGACCTCCAGCCTTCCTCAGTACACAGTCAAGACCTGGTTAGAACTTAAGAAATTTCTACCTCTACGAGAGTGCGTGCCCCTCCGTATGAGTGCGGACCAATTGAGCTTCACTTGGAAATGCTGGTGGTTGATGCTCCTGTTCCACTTAGGTGCCCTTTTTCTTGGCATTCTTTTTCTCGTTTTACTCAACGTGCTGGAGGAAATTGTCTCTGTTCTGTGTTCTCTGTCGGTGCTTCATACTCCATGTCCTCTGAATAACCTACATCTAGTCAAGTCTTCCTGTACCTCCCTTGTACAATTCAGAGGAATATTTAATCAGCTATTTGTACATGCAAATTTTTTAGTAGTTTAATTCTAGAAAACACATTTTTAACCCCTTAACGACCTTGTGCGTATGAGTACGTCCCAGGGCCGCTAAGGGGTTTGCAGGGGGATTGCGCCGCGACCCCCCCGCACAGCCGGCGGGTGTTAGCGGCAAATCGGCGCTAACACCCGGCAGTAACAGCGCCGGTGGGTGGCTCCGCCCGCTGGCGCTGTTTTACCCATAAGACACCGCGGCAAAGATGGCCGCAGCGTTTGAATGAAGGCCGATCGGTGCCGCGCACCGATCGGTAAGGTCACTGGCACCGGCGCAGCCATGCTGCGCCGATCCGATGGCCGGGCGTGGTAGTGGGGAGCCTTGTGAAGGCTCCCGTCACTTACCCTGGCCGGTTTGCCCCACTTCCGTCCGCAGACAGGAAGTGGGGAAACCGCCATCTTTGTACACCCTAATGTATTGCCTATGCAATACATTAGGTTGTATTAACAATCGCGCCACCTAGTGGTCAAGTACCATAGGTGGCCTCAATGTTGCAGTAAAAACAAAAAAAAAAATAAGGTTATAAAGTACAAAAAAAAAAAAAAAAGTATTAAAAGTTCAAATCACCCCCCTTTCCCCATTTTACAAATAAAATCATTAAAATAATTAAAAAAGTTACACATATTTGGTATCGCCGCGTCCGAAAAAGTCCGATCTATAAAAATATAACATCATTTATCCCGTACGCTGAACACCGTAGAAGAAAAAAAATTCCAAACGCCAAAATTGCGATTTTTGGTCATTATATGTCACTCAAAAAATGGAATAAAAATGATCAAAAAAGTCGCATGCATTCCAAACTGCTAGCGATAAAAAAGTACACTTCAGCCCACAAAAAATGCCCCCTCACTGACGTCCGTAGGTGTTAGTACAAAAAAGTTATTGGTCGCACAGAATGGCGCCCCAGCGCAAATTTTTAAGAAATAGAAAATGTCTGGAATTTTTTTATGGTACTAAAACATAACGGAAACCCTACATGTTTGGTATTGCCGGATGCGTAACAACCTGTAGAATACAGATAACACATTATATTTACTGAAGATTGAACGCCGTAAAAGCAAAAACCTCGCAAACATGGCGAAAATAAAAAAAAAATCACATTTTGCCCCACTTGGAATTTTTTTGCAGTTTCCCAGTATATTCTATAGTATAGTGAATAACACCATTAGAAAGAACATCTTGTCCCACAAAATAAAAGCCCTCATGTGTCTATGTAGGTGGAAAAATAAAAAAGTTATGGCTTTCAGAAGACGAGGAGGGACAAACGAACTTGTCACCAAAAAAAAAAACGCCTGGTCCTTAAAGGGGTGTTATCGTTTCATTAAATGGTCTTCAGAATAAGGGGACAGTGAAAACAAGCAACTTTGCAATTGGATGTCATTAGCAAAGCTGCCTTGTTCTCACAGTGTCCCTTATCTTGTGTTTTTATTTACACTGATATCCAGTGTGGGTCTAATCCCTCCTCCTTGCATTTCACTAGCTGAGAGCTCCTTTACATTCTGTACAGCCCCTGGGTCGATTCACGGGCTGTACAGAATGACTCAGAGTTAGGGGCCGTAGCATTTTTCTTTCTCCACACCTAGCAGAAACAGACTTCAGCAGATTGTACAATGAGAAAACATGACAGTTTTGACCCTGTGCCTAACTCTCCTGCATACACGCAGATCTGTGCCGTTCTTAGAAAGCTGTAATACATCTCCAGCTGTGAGAAGAGATCAGTGCTCAGATTAGATTGAATGCAGCCTGTGGTATGTATACAGCTCTTATAAAATAAGACTGATAGGGAGAGACACAGTGATATGTAGACTCAGAGGGGAGGGGGGGGGAGTCTCAGGCCAGCAGTGAAGGGGGGGGGGTGATGTCATCCAGCTGGGAGGGGAAGAAACGCCCCTGCATTCACAGAGCTGGGAAGCTAAGAGAAGTGTGAACGAGCCGAAGTAAGGAAGCGATACATCCCCTTTAAGGGGTTAAAATAGGATGAAATTTCACCACGTCTTTATTTCTCTTTTTCTTTTATTGTATTAAATGGGTTGTCTCACTACAGGGATTGCTAGCTATGTTAAAGATCTTGCAAAAACAAGTCATTTTGCAATATGTGTCCATTAACAGTGTCCTACCTATTCCTGTTTTTGACAGCACCATGCCCCATAAAATTCAAAACATGACCCTTTGGCAACTCTTGACAATTGTGAAGAACAAATGTCTGTTAGAAACCACATTTTTTAAAATAAGTTAACCAAAAATGAATACAATGACAAAAAATTCATAGGAAAATATATATTGACAATCTTTATTAATTCAATAATAAATATTAAAAACTAATATGTCACAAATAGTACAAATTTAAGGCTAAAAAACAATAAAAAATAATGCCCATATCAAACAAGGCATACAAATCCCACCATTCCTGAATATAGAAAGTCATCTAAGGTGTATAACTTATAATATTTAACATTAGAGATCAAGTGATCAAATAGTATATAGACACATCAAGATGGGCATACAATATGATATGGGCATTATTTTTAATTGTTTTTAGCCTTAAATTTGTACTATTTGTGACATATTAGTTTTTAATATTTATTATTGAATTAATAAAGATTGTCAATATATATTTTCCTATGAATTTTTTGTCATTGTATTCTTTTTTGGTTAACATGTTTATGTGATATAATGACTGTTGACTGAGCATTGGACCTTATTGAATTGGTGATTTTTTAAAATAAGACCTGTAGTATAGCGGTATTTCACAGCAACATGCCCCCAAAAATTCAAAACATGACCCTTTGGCCACTCTTGACAATTGTGAAGAGCAAATGTTTGTTAGAAACCACATTTTTTACAATAGGACCTGTTGTATAGCTGTATTTCACAGCAACATGATCAAAAAAATTATAAAAAATGACTTCTCAGCCATTGTTAAAAATTGTGAGGGAAAAATGCCACTTAGAAGCTACATTTCTGTTCCAAAGGACCTTGATTATAGCTGTATCTCACAGCACCATGACCCCAAAACCATGCAAAAAATGTTAATGAAGAAACGAGTAAATAGAATATGTTTTTTTCATGAAACTGTGTACAGTTGGTGTCTTTTATAGTCTCCTCACCGCAAAATCAACAAAATGACCTTTTGGGAACTGAAAAAAAAAATTGCAGTAGAAAATTATCATATAAATTTTTTTTTTTTTAAAATGATCATTTCTTATGGAAGAGGAATGTGAAGTAGACCGGCAACTAATCGGAGATCTCGGCAATTGGGGCCACAACATCATCAGAAATCCATGCCTGATTCATCTTGATGAAAGTCAAACGATAAACATTATCAGTGGAAAGCCAGATGCGTTTGTCTGTAATGACTCGTCCAGCTGTGCTGAAGGTCCGCTCAGATATGACGCTGGCTGCTGGGCAGGACAACACCTCTATGGCATGGCGAGCGAGCTCGGGCCATTCATCCATTTTGGATAACCAGAAGTCGATTTGGTCCGGAACATATCCAAAAACATCGGTGTTGAGACGCAGATAGTTATGCACCATGATCTTAAGCCGGTCTCTGTGTGTTGTTTGTGTGCCCTGCATTAAATGCGTTGGTGAGGTGGTAAATAAGAATTGCCAGAGGTCACCCATTAGGCGTCTGCCACAATGTCTGCTGCTGCTACGGCTACTTGGCACTCTACTGCTATCACGTTGCTGACGTTGTTCCACCGTGATATTTGAAGAACGTCAATCAGACGCAACAGATGTCTCCAGTTGATCAATCAGCACGGTCTCCAATTCCTGCATTTTACTCTCTATTTGGGTGGGTGGAAGGAAAGTGCTGAGTTTCGATTTGTACCAGGGATCGAGGAGGGTGGCCACCCAGTAACTGTTGTTAATTTTGATGGTCTTAATGCGAGGATCATGTTGGAGGAAATGGAGCATCCAAGCACTCATGTGAGAGATGGAGCCTTGATTTCCCAAGCCTCTGAGTCGAGGGGCACTAGCAAACTGTTCTTCCTCATCTTCATCCTCCGCCTCAAATCTGTGTCAACCTCTTTCCAAGGCAGAGACATCGGTAACTTCGGTGTCCAGGAATACCTCATCCTCCTCCTGCGCTTCATCCGCCTCAGCTTCAACACAGCCCTGACTTGCCTCAGAAGCTGTACCCTGAGAGCTGAGGCGCCACCTTCCTCTAGCCCTTGACCCCGAACCACTGCCTAATTAAGACCGATAAAGTTGTGAAACTGTCGGACCTTCTGGATACGACGGAGAGAAAAGCTCTGTGTCCGCATCTGTGTCCGTCTCCTCCTACGTCACTGGTGGGACCTGATGTTTCAGAGTGTCCAACGATCGTTCCAGAACTAAGATCACCACAATGCTCATGCTGACAAGGGCATTGTCCGCACTGACCATTTTAGTGGCTTCTTCAAAACTGGCAAGGATGGTGCAGAGCTCTTTCACCTGCCTCCACTCTCGGTGGCTCAACACCCCGAGGTCTGTGCCGCTGCTCGTCAGGCCATGTGTCACTTCGTACTGTGTAATGGCATTGCGCTGCTGCCACAATCGCTGGAGCATGTGGAGGGTGGAATTCCAGCATGTTGCCACGTCAACAATGAGACGGTTAATGGGGAGACCGAGCTGACGCTGCAAGGCAGCCAGGCAGGACAAAGCAGGGTGCGAACGGCGTAAGTGTGAGCTCAGACCTCTTGCCTTCCTCAGCAGGCAGTCCAGACCTGGGTAGCGCTTTACACATGTCTGGACGACGAGGTTCATGACGTGTGTCAGGCAAGGTATGTGCTCCAGCCTACCGATCTTAAGGGTGGCCAGGAGATTTCGACCGTTAACGCACACCACCTTGCCTGGCACAAGGTTCTTGTCACCCAGCCAGCGCTCGGACGGAGAGCCGTCCACAGCTCCTGACCTGTGTGTTGACGGTCTCCAAGACAGATTAATTTCAACATGGCCTGGTTTCTATGGGCACGTAATGCTACCAGTGGACCTTGGGGAAAAGTTATCCTGCACCATCCCTGTGGTTTCGAAGAGCGTGCGCCGAGCCTGAGAGCCACCGTTACCACCAGAGACATCCACCCAGCTCACCCATTGAGCTGTCACTGAGATATAATGGCCTTGGCCGTGCTTACTAGTCCATGTATCGGTGGTCAGATGGACTTTTCCGGCCACAGATGCGGACAACGCGCTTGAAATTTTAGATGACACGTGGCTGACCAGGGCAGGGACGGCTTTTCTTGAAAAGAAGTGCCTGCTCGGCATTTGGTATTGGGGGCAGACAAGGGTCATAATGTGGCGGAATCCATCCGTCTCCACCAGACGGAACTGCAACATTTCCAAAGCCAAAAGCCTGGCAATGCCCACATTCAGGCTTTTGGCTTTGGGATGGTTTGGGTTAAAGTGTTTCTTCTGCTCCCAAACCTGGTAGACAGAAGACTGGCTGCTAGACTGACTGCTGTACGGTGTGCAAACTGGTGGAAGGAGAAGGGGTAGGATTGGCCTCTGGTGGTGCTGGTGGTACTCGGGCGATGGTGGAGGCTGAAACGGAGGCTGATCCTTGATCATGACTCTGAGAGACATGGGCAGCTGAGGAACGCTTGGTCGTGGCGAAGGAGGAGGAGGCGGAGACAGAGGGTGTGACAGTGGTTTGAAGCCCAGGATCGGTGTGGCCTTTTTCGCCAAGTGTTCCCTCCATTTCAACTCATGCATTCGCTGCATGTGACTAGACATGTTGGTGATGGTTAAACACCTAAGGTTCTTCCCTCTACTGATGCATTTACGGCAAAGGCGGCATATGACATCGCTGGGTGAATCAGAGGCTTGCTCAAAAAAGGCCCAGGCTTGAGAGGTCCTGGACCTTTTTGACGGCGATAAGCGAGGAACGGTGTTTCCGCTGATAGTGGCTGGCAGAATAATCTCAGCGGACTTGCGTGACCAACCTCTCCCTTTTTGATGCGGGACCTGTACTGACACTACCCCATCGTCTTCCACCTCGTCCAGTGATGAAGCGCTCGCAAACAAATTCTGCTGAAAAACCACATTGGATCCGCAATGTCATCATCATCATCATCAATACAGGTGACTTCCTCTTCCTGACATTCTGCATCCTGGAGCTGCGGGCTTCAAGCAACAGGCACTGTTGCCAACCGCACTGGAATTTTGCCGATTCACCGACTTCCTTCTCCTCCTCTGATGGCATCAGCGATTGGACGTCAGAGCAGACAAAATCATCCTCTTTGGCCTCTTGATCTTTTGAAAATCATTCTGACATCAACCGCATTTTGTCATCAAAGAGGTCTTCAGAAAATGGATTATCCACAGTGGTGGGTACACAAGTTGACATTTGGGCTGCCTTCGCTTCATGTTGTACGGATGCTGATGATGATGATGACGACATTTGTGGCATTGACTGGGAGGACGACAAGGTAAGACTGCTGGATGCAGGTTGCATTAACCACTGAAGAACAGATTGGCGACGCTGTTCGTTACTGAGATTCACAGGGACCTGACCCAGCGATGACAGGCCTGACGGTCCTGCAACCGACGATCCGCTGGCTTGCGTGTTGTCGCCAGCACTGGAAGGAGCACCTTCTCTTGTACCTCTACCTCCATGTCCTACACCCCTCTTTGCTCGCTTACCACCTGCATTTGGTAAGATAAAAATTTAAAAAGGTATGGAAGAGTTTTTGAAAGTCTCTTATTGAAAGACGGCAAATCACAGCTATTCTTAAATCCCTCTAATTTCCTACAGCCAAGTAGGATTAGAAACAGAATTGTTTCTAGCGAATATCTGTGAAATGTGGTCTGGTGGAAGAACCGTAAGACAAAATCAACAGTGTTCTTCCTTCAGTCCCTGAGATTTAAAACTGCCCAGTAGGACTAGCAATTGATAGTTTTCAACAAACTATCGTACAAATGCACGATTAGCGCCAAACTGAGACACACTGAGTGAAATAGAAGTATTCAAAAATTATATTGATTAATTTGGCAGCCTCCGCACCACTGAATACAGGTGTAATTTACTAGGAAATATGTATAACACAATATTCGTACAACTGAACTCTTTGCGCCAAACAGACGCACGGACTGCAATTAGGGTATTTAAATATTATATGGATTAATATGGCAGCCTTCGCATCACTGACTACAAGCGTAATTTACTAGGAAATATGTAGAACACAATATTCGTACAACTGAACTCTTTGCACCAATCTGAGATGCACGGACTGCAATATGAGTATTTAAATATTATATGGATTAATATGGCAGCCTTCGCACCACTGACTACAAGCGTAATTTACTAGGAAATTTGTAGAACACAATATTTGTACCACTGAACTATTTGCACCAAACAGACGCACGGACTGCAATAAGAGTATTTAAATATTACATGGATTAATATTGCAGCCTTCACACCACTGACTACAAGCGTAATTTACTAGGAAATATATAAAACACAATATTCGTACAACTGAACTCTTTGCGCCAAACTGAGGCGCACAGACTGCAATAAGAGTATTTAAATATTATATGGATTAATATGGCGGCCTTCGCACCACTGACTACAAGCGTAATTTACTAGGAAATTTGTAGAACACAATATTTGTACAACTGGACTCTTTGCACCAAACAGACGCACGGACTTCAGTAAAACTATTTAAAAGTTATAGGGATAAATTAAGCCGTTTTTTGGGAACACTGACACGCAGTGATTGCAATAGAACTGAAAACATAGGGACAATTTAAACTGCTAGCAGAGGTCTGATGGCCAAAAAAGTGGTCGAAAACAATTATTTTTCAATTGAAAATCACAGAACACACTGAACTGCAAAATATCTTCTTTTCAAATGCCTCACCCCCTGCCGCACCCCCCACCGCAGTGATTGCAATAGAACTGAAAACACAGGAACAATTTCAACTGCTAGCAGAGGTCTGCTGGCCAAAAAAGTGGTAGAAAACATTTATTTTTCAATTGAAGATCACAGAACACACTGAGCTGCAAAATATCTCCCTTCCTTTCAAAAGCCTCTCCTGCTGCCACACCCCCCCCCCATCCCGCAGCCCCGCGGCTACACACACCAGTAGATATCCTTAAAACTTTCTCTAACTAAATAAGAAGTGCAATTCTCTAATCTAACTCTATTCTAAGCTTTAGGTGGATGGTTTCTTGTATTAGAAGAGACTATCAGAGCTGTTAGAGCAGCTATTGGTTTAAATGCAGACAGACACGTCCTGCTATGAAGAGGCATAGACAGAGTATGAGCTCAAACAGGAAATGCAGCAGCATAGATAAAACGAGGTCAAGTGATTTTTGAGGTCAAGTGATTTTTGTAGCCAATGAGATCCATAAACCACAAAGTGGTGACGTTGTACATCCTCCTCAACCCCCTCTATCCTCAGAGCTGATTGGCTGGCCGCCAAAATGACAGGAAATGCTGAAAATGGTGCGATTAATAGATTATCTTTAAGATTGTCACCTAAAATATCGCGTGATCGGAAATTTCCGATCGGCCAAAACATTGTGCCGATTTCAACTTTTGTCGATAATATCGCTCATCCCTAGTCATTTCATGTCCTCAAAAAATTGGAATAAAAAGTGATCAAAAAGTGACATCTACCTAAAAAAAATTACACTTCAGCCCCCACGTTTTGCTTAACATTTTTTTCTCTATTTTCCTCCTTTAAAACCTCGGTGCGTCATATGGTCCAGGGCATCTTGTAGTCTGAAAAATATGGTTCATCATTATATCTGGTGAGAAGATAAGACTTCATAAATTGTAGACATTTTTCCAAAATATATCAAGGTTGGCCCACGTCTTTATCCAGGTTTTTAATTTTGGCCCACTGTGTATTTGAGATGAACACCCCTAATATAAAGTGTGAAGTTATTTAAAGGGGTGTTCCTATCTCACACTATAATAATATATCAGTGTGATAGGTGCGGGCCTCACCATTGGTACCAACACCTGTCTTGGGAACAGATCCCCAAAAGTCTCGGTTCAGAGCCGGGAGTCGGTCACGCTTGCAAACAGGTGTCCATTATGTTTTTATGTGCGTTCTCAGTACAGGTGAGCCATGTGTTCAGCTATACTTGGAATTCCAACAGAACAGAATGTGAGAGCACAATCAACTCTCTGTTCTAAACAGGTGCTTCTGTTCCTAAGATAGGTGCAGGTCTCAGAGGTGGGAACCGCACCTATCAAACTTTGATGGCACATTCAATCCACATGTCAATAACATGCGAGATGGGGACACCTCTTTAATAGTATAATATAATATATAACCAGTGCATAAAACGTAGAAGTAATTGAAAATGATTCCAATACAACAGTACATAAGAAATAAAGCAATTCCGTGTAAGGGATATAAAAAGTGAGTTGCAACCAAATCTAAAGTGTAGGTATACAGGGCATTGAAAATGAGACTGAATGTACAACACATTATATATGTGTGTGTGATAAGATATACAGTGGAACTGCATGACAAAAGCCTATGGCTCAATGGATTCTAAGGAAAAGCATGAGTGTGTATGATGGGCAATTAAGGTGAATAACTCAAATTCAACAAGAAACAATTGAAATTTCCAGAAGAACATGACAAAAGTAAGACAGAAAGTTCAACTAGTGTTACTGTATGCAAACTAACATTTCAATTGATGCTTGGATTGAGGATAATAAGTAATGCTAGTGCCTTATTCTATTTCTAGAGCTGTAGTCATAAGGATTTAACACATAACGTATGGGGAAAACAAAGCTGCTGCCGCTGCAGGCAAGACTCGCGCTGCCGTTCTGAAGAAGGGAGAGGATAGAAACAGGCTGGAATAAATCTGTACAATTCCATTTGCAATATGAAGATACAGAGAATAATGAAGCTCCAGGGAAATGAAAAATGCTAAACAGAAATGCACAGACCATGCACAACATATGTTTTTTTAGCTATTAAATTCATAAGAAAAACAATATACAAGTGTAGATGAGACAGCAGAATTTGAAATAGTAAAACCTAAGACAAACTTATTGCCAGCATAGAGTTATAATACAATACTTCTGTATCTTCTACCTCCCTCAGACACTGAGACTGCATATATGAAAATAGCAAAGTTTATTTTGGGGTGATACCTTACTACATTTGGTTGTTTGATCATAAGACACAACAAAAACCATTGAAAAAGTTGAGATAACGTTCTATGCCACAGTTTTACAGTGCATTTTTGCATTTTTTGTCAAATTAAGCTTTTCTACAGTATATCTGTAGTATCACTACCAGTACTGCTCAGATCTCTCCATGCTAGGTTAAATACTGACCTAAACAAATTTGAGAAAAAATTCAGGCTTGGGAAGTCTTAAATCCAGTTTTTCAATTCTCGACCTTAACCATAAACCTAGCCCTAATCCTGACTGTAATTGTAACTCTAATTCTAAATTAAGATTAGTTTTTTTTTAAACTGATCTGCAGGGTTTAAAGGGCTGTTCATACATATAAAAAGAAAAAGAAAAAAAAAAAGTGGTGCTCACCAAATAACCTGAGCTGCGTGGTCCACCCGTCCTCTTTGGGATACTGCGGCTAACGGGAGAACCTCCTTCCTCACTGCTAGACGGTGCTCAAGGGAATGATATCCGGCTGTAGATGTCCAATTAGTAGAAGCAAATGTTTGAAGAATCCCGGTACTCGTACAGAGGATTCCACGCAGGCGATTACAGGAAAACACACTCTCTTTATTGGAAGGTTATAAAATATCCATTAAAACCATTAAACCAATTAAAACCATTCAGGAATGAAAGTTTATGTGTTTCAGGCCTTCTGCATGGCCCATAATCGTAACAGGGCCAAGCAGAAGGCCTGAAATGCGTAAACTTTCATTCCTGAATGGTTTTAATGGATATTTTATAACCTTCCAATAAAGAGAGTGTGTTTTCCTGTCATCGCCTCCATGGAATCCTCTGTACGAGTGCCGGGAGTTTTCAAACATTTGCATAAAGGGCTGTTCTCAACATAGATTTGATGGCATATTGCTAGGATAGTCCATCAAAGTCTGATAGGTGCTAAGTAAGCTGCTGATTCGAATAGTAAGGGCGTATCAATTAGTTGTAAGCTGGCATTTTTCACCACACATGGCCATATAATGGGAACCTTTATAATCTTTATCTATAAGCAATTATAATACTAGCAATCACCCCCTCATGGATAGTAGTCTTGTGAGTGGTTGTTTCACAGTATTTTTGCATTAGTGCAATCTACCCTGTATCCTAGTATAGATTTCCTGCATATTTGTGTGTACTTGTCCAAGGTTTATTTTTTCGCGGAGTAGATGCCCCCCTTGTGGGTGGGTGTTTGGGCGGTTGCTAATCAGTGATCTGCACCTGTTAAATTTCTCCTATGTAGTACTGGGGCTTATATTGCCTCATATGGAGAATAGTTCATTGCCAGCCATTGAGCTGTAAGTATGGCCTTATGCCTGTGTTTTTATATAAATATGTCCTTTATGGAAAAGTGACACAATTACAAAATTTTTATTACTAACTTTATAAATACTTAAAAAATGTAAGTGAAAGTGAAAATGTACCTGGTTAGGAAGGGAACTTGGAGGAATGGACCCATGGAACTGGTAAAGGGGTATAAAACTTTTTAAATATAGTTGAAATATACTTCCAAGATATGAGGACCAGCACATGAAAAATGTTCCTTTATGTTTCATTTAAACAGTTTTAACACAAAGGCATTTCATGTCTGGTTTGTCTTGCTTTAGCTTTCATTGTGTTTAACAAGGGGCGTGTATGATTTGTTTGAACTGTATATAATGTGACCAAGCAGGCTTGACATCCCTATGCCTTTCTCCACAGTGTGCTCAATGTACTCAAACAAAGGTCTGTTTCTGTAAAGAGGTATGAGTAGATAGAATGTAGCTAAGTGGTTTGTACTTCTGTCTTCCAACATAGGGGTCCTAGGTTCAAATTCCTGCAGGAACCAAACATGTGGCTTTTTTTCTCAATGCATATAAATTATTGAGGTTTCTTTTATCTTTTTATTCATTTGCATTGTTCGACTTGTTACTACGGAGTATAGAGGACATAGTAGAGTATAGAGGACAGGAGTAGAATGACAGCACCTGGGGTATAACACTCGTTCAGCAGCGACTGCGTGATTATTAAGCATGAAAGAGACTGACAGTAGCTGCCTGAGAGGAGAGGTGATGTCTGAGCATGTGTGACCAGGACTAAGGAACTCTTGTCAGTGGTCGGATCCCCTAGAGATAAGCTGTACTCTATGGATCACTAAAGTAGCAGGTAAAACAATAATAGTACAGCATTTTTATTAATGATGAATCGTAATAAATGTTTATTATTTTATTTGCAAGCTTCACATCAATTTTACTTGTAATATCCATTTAAAATCACTGCTAATGCATTTCTGACTTCATTAAATCCTGATATCTATCTGATAGATTATCAGATAGTCTATGTATTGGACCAGTAAAGGGAGGTTGCCAAGACTTGTGTGCTAAATTGGGAGTGGATTTCACATGTGTACTTTTTGCACTTGAAATATGCCTTAATATTAAAACTTATGTGGTCCATTTTTAACTCCTAAATAACCAACTTTTATTTTCCAGCTTTCTAAATTCCTATCTCCAAAGAGACATACTTTTTGTCGACATAGTCATTTGAGGCCTTGATTTTTGGAAAACATATTGTATTTTCTTAATAGTACCCTTTAAGGTACTATATACAGAAAAGGATATTGCCAGAGATAATTTGCGACAGTGAGATATCTTATCTCAAAAGCCATTGAAAAGCATTAAAAAGGATGAGACAAAGCTCTCTGCCACAAGTATGACAGGTATGTGTTAAAATGTCATTTTAAGCTTTGCTAAATTTGTAATATGTTGGGGAGCCCAAAAAATTATTTGAGGGTTTGAATGGGGAAAAATAAAATTGCAAACCTTTATGTGGTATAAATGTCATGTTAATTTTACTCTGAATGTCAGTATGATTCTGATAATACCAAATTTATATAGCTATTATGTTTTGGTATTTATATATTTGCATGGCATCATTATTTTCTGTAACCAAATTTCTGTTACCAACTTTTTTCCGTACATCATTGTTGGCTGTACAACGGCTTACTTTTTGCGATGTAAACTGCAGTTTTTATTGGTAGCACAAAAAGCTGCCATTCCAGCACAATTGATGTTTTACTTTATTGTTTATTTATTTTACTATTATAAAAGGGAGAAAGTGTTTTCTTTTACCATGTTTTTATTATTTTACTGTCATTTTTTCTCCCTTGGCGACTGAAACAATCATATCACTTGATTGCTAGTACAAAATACTACATTACTTATATACTGCAGTGTAATTTAAATTTAGTGATATATATGTAGCAAATATTAAAAATATTAAGGCACAAAATGTTATCTCTACTTTTTCAGTACTTATCAACCTTGTTTAGTGAAACATTCAAACAGATAAATGTGAAAGCCATAATATCATGGTCATGCTAAACTCTGCTACATCTATAGTCTAGTAGAGGCGGGTGTAGTACAAGGGCATTTCTAGAGTCCTAAAACTTCCACAGCACAGGCCCTTTGTGTTACATTTTGCTCAATAGGCAGCACATAACCTGCTGCATGTATTTCCATGTATAAAAAAAGTATGTTCGTGTCACAAACTTTCAATGTTTTTCACATAGATTCTGTATATCATCTCAGCAGAAAACTGTATAATTAAAATCAGCGCTGACAAATTTGTCTCTTCAAAAGCTCTCTTCAATGTATGATAGTATAATATGTTATTATTATTATTATTATTACACACAGCCGTCAATGTCTAAACTGTCGATAACAAAAGTGTGTACAACTTGCCATTTTCCTTCCATGGTGTCATGTGATTTGTTAGTGTTACAAGGTCTCCGGTGTGAGTGGGGAGAAGGTGTGTTAATTTTGGCATGATCACTATCTCTCATACTGGTCACTGGAAGTTCAACATGGCACCTCATGGAAAAGAACTTTCTGAGGATCTGAATAAAGGAATTGTTGCTCTACCTAAAGATGACCTAGGCTATAAGAAGATTGCCAACACTCTGAAACCTAGCTGCAACACAGTGGCCAAGACCATACAGTGGTTTAACAAGACAGGTCCATTCAGATCAGGCCTCGCCATGATCGATCAAAGAAGTTGAGTGCCCATGCTCAGCATCAGATCCAGAGATTGTCTTTTTAAAATAAACCTATGATTGCTGCCAGCATTGCTGCAGAGGTTAAAGGGGTGGTGGGTGGGGTCAGTCTTTCAGTGCTCAGACCATAGGCTGCACACTGCATCAAATTGGTCCACTTGGCTGTCATTCCAGAAGCAAGCATCTTCAAAAAGATGATGCATAAGAAAGCTTGCAAACAGTTTGCTAAAGATAAGCAGACTAAGAACATGGATTTCTGGAACCATATCCTGTGGTCTGATAAGACCAAAATAAACTTATTTGGTTCAGATGGTGTAAAGTGTGTGTGGCAGCAACGAGGTGAGGAATACTGCCTACAGTCAAGCATGGTGGTGGGAGTGCCATGGTTTGGGGCTGCATGAGTGCTCTGGGCTGTGGGGAGCTACAGTTTATTGAGGGAACCATGAATATCAACATGTACTTTGACATATGTGACATACTGAAGCAGAGCATGATACCCTCCATTTTGGAAACCAGGCCACAGGGCAGTAATCCAACAGGTTAGCAATCCCAAACACACCTCTATGGCCTTGCTACAGAAAATGAGGGTAAAGGTGTTGAACTGGCCAAGTGCTGAAAATAATGGTGACCACACAAAATATTGAAACTTTGGACAATTTGTTCATTTTCATGTAGAGGTGTAGTCAATTTTGTTGCAAGCGGATTAGACATTGATGGCTGTGTTGAGTTATTTTGAGGGAACAACAAATGTACATTGTTATACAAGCTGTATACGGACTACTTCACATGGTATCAAAGTGTTCAGTGTGGTCCCATGAGAAGATATAATACAATATTTACAAATATGTGAGGGGTGTACTCACTATTGTGAGATACTGTGTATATTGAGCAAATATATCATATGTAATACCATCACATTGTTACAAAAAAAAATGCCAAGACCATCAATTTTTGCAACACCAGTACATAATGACCAAATAAAACTGCCAGACCACAACCAGATACAACCACCACATAGTGACTAACAGTTTTACACTGGCACTCTGCATACATAGAAGTCATTACAGTACAGTTACAGCCAGTGACTCATAGGTGATGTCTTCTCTGACCAGAGTTGTTCTCTCTTTTTTTTTGCTTTCAGCTTTTGCGGCCATGATGATTTTTCCTGGCCACTACTGATCCCGGAAGATTTCAGCGCAAAAACATCTTAGTATCCTGACTTTTCCAGTACCACAAACTCTCCATGGGGTGATAGGTCGAGGTGGGGGTTAAGTGATGGTAGATGGAAGCTATATAATGTGTTGGCACACACTGGGACAGGGGAAGGGCTATAGGTCACAGATTAGAGGATCAATCCCATGAAGATGGGGTATTTTTAGAATGGGAAGGGACCAATGTATAGGGACCTTCCCATCCTGATAGTCTCAACCTGCACCTGCCAGTTTTACCTTAACTGCTTATGAAAAATATTTGGGGCTCTCCCCATTTTTCATTACCAGTCAAGATAAAACCAGAAGCTGCAGCCTGAAACTATCAGGATATGAAGGTCCACAGATATTGGTCCCTTCCATCCTAAAATTACCAGCCTGCTGCCCACACCGCAGATCATCACACTAACCCGACTAACCCATGGTGCATTGGTAACTGGAGTAAAAGTAAGAGGGGGTAGTGCTGGTCTTAGGGATGACAAAGGAACACCAATGGCTAACACCAAACACCAGTATTAGTAATGGAGAAGCATCTGTCAGACACCTCCATTTCTGACACTGGAATTTAACACTAAAAAATAAGAACAAAGAAACAACACAAAATATTTATTTAAATTAATTGAAAACAATATTCCTCTTTGCCCCTTTTATTAAAGACATGGATCCAAAGCTGGTCTGACATAGTCCAACAAAATCCTACAAAGTCCAAAAGGTAAACCTGTAAAAAAAAAAAAAAGAAAGAAATACTACATGCACACACATACACACACAGGCTGAATGGGCTACACACTGCCATGAAAAATAAGGTGCCATCCCATCCACCACAGCAACAAACTTTTCTATTTTTCTATGATGGGAAATCTGGGTACCTGTTGTGGTGGGTGAGGTATTACCCAGCTATCCTTGAAGCCAGATAGGCTATCCAGCATCCTAGAAAGCTGTGTGACATCCCCCACAGCAGCAACCCAGTTTTCCTATTTTTGGAAAACTGGGTGCATGGTGTGGGGGGATGGGACATCACCCATATTTCCTATGTCGAATCCAGTTAGGTAGGAAGCTATATAGATTCCCCAGAAGGTAGGTATTAAGAAGATATATAGGGCCTCCAGTATATAAGTAGGCCTCCTAATAGGAAGGTATTTAGGTCCAGTCAGTAGGTAGATATATAGGCCCCTAGTAGGTAGTATATAGGCACATTAGTAGATAGGTAAGAAGATATATAGTTCCTTTCAGTAGGTAGGTTTGTATATAGGCCCCCTTAGCAAGTAGGTAGGTGTATAGGTTCCCTTAGTAGGTAGGTAAATAGGTCCCTTCAATAGATAGGTAGGTAGGTATATAGGACTCCTCAGCAGGTAGGTATATAGGTGCCCTCAGTAGGGAGGTAAGTATATAGGCTCCCTCAGTATTTAAGTAGATGTATAGGTGGCCCCATTAGGTATTTGGGTATATAGGTGCCCCCAGAAGATATGTGGTTATACAACTTTGTCTTCCATCTTGCATCCAACATAGGCAGCATGATGTCATCACACCACCTGTGCCAGGACGCTACAACCGGCAACTTTAGGCTGCAAAGTCTGAGGTAGAGTGCCTTAGGCTTGCGGCCTAAATGAGGCAGCGGTGCTGGCAGTGTGATGGTGGCATCGCGCCGCCAGCACCATTCACTCCTGCAGCACACGGTGCTTGATTATGGGGCAGAGATTCAAGGACATGCATACAGTTGAAGGCTTGCTTCTGTGCAGGCTTGTCAGTTCAGGCCATGTTCCGGGCAGCGGCTGTTTTCTCCAGAGCACAAGCTCCAGATAAAACAGCCTAGCAACGCCCTTGGCAATGTGGATGTTATGTTCAGAGGGTGGATGCAGTGCATATGTTATGTCCAGAAAGTGGATGTAGTCTTATGTGGGTGGATGCAGTGCATATTCTATGCCCTGAAAGTGGATGGACTGCATACTGACTGTTATGTCCAGACTGGAGATGCAGTGCCTATCTTATGCTCCGAGGGTGAAGGCAGAACATAGCGTATGTCCGGAGGGTAGATGTCGTGCATATGCTATGTCCAGAAAGTAGATGCAGTGCATGTGTTATGTCCAGAAGGTGGATACAGTGCATGTGTTATGTCCAGATGGTGAATTAATTGTATATTGTCACGGATCACGCCGTGGCCAGTGCCTTAGATCGCGGTCGCGTCCGTGCCCCAGTGTCTGGGTCCGCTGTGGCTCCCTGTGCGGGGCTTACAGCGGCAGTGTCAGTTTGCTCTACACCTGCTTCTGCTCAGCGTTACTCACCTGGTACTGCTTCCAAGCGTGTCCGTCCACTGTGGCTTCCCCAGTGTGTGTGTGCACCCCATAGGGTGCGCGCACGCCAGCCTGCGGACATTTATGCACACAGTGCTCCTGCTTCCTGCCCGTGACCCCTGACCCTTTCCTTCATAAGTAACTTCCTCCCTAGACTCTGGGTCAGTTCGTTGATGTTCTTCATTCGAGCTAGACCTCTGCTGCTCAGCTGCTGCCTTGTTAACCCCCTGGTTTCCAGAGTGTCTGCTAAGCTGCTGCTTAAACGTCTGCTTTACCCTGCGCGGTCCAGCGTACCTGTTCCCTGCTGAACTCCTGTCGTTGCATCTATCAGCTATTCCTGCTGTGTAATCTGTTATCACCCTGGGACTGTGCTTCCATTAAACAGCTACTGCATCCGTTTATCCGTCACCTGTGTCCTGCACTTCAGCTACCCGCCGCAAGTACTGCCATCTCTGCCCGCGGTGGGCCCTGAGGATCTCCTGTACCCGGGCGTTTCTGGCTTTGCGGCCAGTAAACGTGACATATATGTTATGTCCAGAGGGTCAATGCAGTACAAATGTTATGTCCAGAGAGTATATGCAGTACACGTGCATACAGTTGAGAAGACAGGGCCCACTGACAACCTGCCCGGTAAGGCCAGGTTTATTCAGGGCACAAGCTCTGGATAAAATTGCCTAGCAACGCCCTGGCCGTACATATGTTATGTCCAGAAAGTGGTTGCAGTCTTATGTCCAAAGGGTGGATGCAGTGCATATGTTATGGCCAGAAAATGGATGCAATGCATACTGTATGTTATTTCCATGAAGTGGATGAAGAATCAATTTCCAGAGTGTGGATGCATATTCTATCTCCAGAAAGTGAATGCAATGTGTATATTAGTTTCAGAAGGTGAATGCAGTGCATATACTGTGTTCAGAACAGGGGCGTAACTACCGGGGTAGCAGGGGTAGCAGTTGCTCTGGGGCCCGTGTCAGGGGGACCCGCGCCCCGGGGCAGCTGCTACCGCGTCCGCTACCCCAGTGATGTCGCTCCTGGGCCCGCCCGCAGTGAAAATACTAGTTCACTGCGGCGGGCGCAGAGCTGCGGGGCCGGCGCATGCTGCCTCTGAATGCCCGGGCACTCTATACCCCTAAGCCTCCCTGTATACCTCTAAGCCTGCCTGTATACTTCCTAAGCCTGCCTGTATACCTCCTAAGCCTGCCTGTATACCCCCTAAGCCTCCCTGTATACCCCCTAAGCCTGCCTGTATACCCCTAAGCCTGCCTGTATATATCCTAAGCCTGCCTGTTTACCCCCTAAGCCTGCCTGTATATATCCTAAGCCTGCATATATACCGCCCAAGCCTGCCTATGTACGCCCAAGCCTGCCTATCTAAAGCCCCCCTAAGCCTGCCTATCTAAAGTCTCTTTAAGCCTGCCTATCTAAAGCCCCCTAAGCCTAAGCCTGCCTATCTAAAGCCCCCTAAGCCTGCCTATCTAAAGCCCCCTAAGCCTGCCTATCTAAAGCCCCCATAAGCCTAAGCCTGCCTATCTAAAGCCCCCTAAGCCTAAGCCTGCCTATCTAAAGCCCCCTAAGCCTAAGCCTGCATATCTAAAGCCCCCTAAGCCTGCCTATCTAAAGCCCCCTAAGCCTGCCTATCTAAAGCCCCCTAAGCCTTCCTATCTAAAGCCCCCATAAGCCTAAGCCTGCCTATCTAAAGCCCCCTAAGTCTGCCTATCTAAAGCCCCCTAAGCCTGCCTATCTACTTATATGGTGCCCTATAGCTACCTAAACCCTGCCGACCTACCTATATGGCCCCTATAGCCCACCTAACCCCTGTCTACCTTTTATGGCTCCCTAAGCTACCTAAACCCTGCTTGCCTATATGGGGACTCTATTGCCAAACCTAAACTGGCCATCTGGGGCCCCTATAGCCTATCTAAACCTGCCTGCCTAAATGGCCCCCCATATAGCCAGGGGGGCAGTGCTGGAAAAGTGAAGATTCTAATATATTTGTGTCTACATCTGCAGGGACAAGTGGTCGGGAGATGTCATCATGGTGGTCTGGACTGGATGCAGAACAAAAGGGAAAGTCAACGACTGGTCAGAGAAACGTCACCTGTGAGTCACAAGATGTAACTAAACTTTAATCACATAGTCTGTGTACACTGATATCTACCACTATATGGTCACTGTATGGTGGTTATTAGAGATGGGCGAATTGATTCTAACGAAGTGGAATTCGTTTAGAATTTCAGGAAAACTTCGGTTCAGAGCGAAGTCGAACTTTGGGGTACTTCGGGTGAACGAAGAGTGCTTTTGATTGATAAAATGGCTGCGAGCACATGGCGCTACATGGGGCAAAGCACTCTGGGAAGAAGAAAGGCATTGCCTGCATGACATGTGCAGAGGTGAAGCCAATCAGAGACCAGCGGGATGCTGTGACGTCACCGCACTATATAAGTCCGGGCGCGACGCTGGGAGCTCATACCGCTCTCATTGTACTGATCAGGGAAGGTGCTGCCGCGGCTGATAGCTCTTTCTGAAGAATTGATTTTTATATAGCGATTTCTGTGGGGGTGTCTCAGCTTGTCTCAGAGACTGTTCTCTTAATTTTCTATTTCTAATTTTTTGGGGTATTGGATCAGAAATCCAGTGTGCGTCCACAGCAGCTGCATAAAAAATTCAATATCCAAGTGGGATCTAAGCCAGTTCCGTTGTATTCATTTAAAGAAACAGCGTTTTTACCATACAAATACCACTTCATTTTTGGCTGCTCAATTCTATTGCGCAATTTACATCCGGGGTTAATTAAGCGTTGTTTTGCTGGTGTGCTGACCCCAAGAAACCGTCTTTTTCAAAGCCAAAATATATACATTTTTCCTGTAGCCTAATTCACAAGCAAAGGTTAATTACAACTGTATCTCTTGTTGTGTGGCGTAGAAAACACGCAATTGTAACACGATACAAAGCTACTAGTTTGTGCGGCTCAATTCTTTGGCGCAATTTACATCCAGTGATTAATTAAGCATTGTTTTGCTAGTGTGCTGACAAAAATAAACCGTCTTTTTCAACGCCAAAATATGTACATTTTCCTGTAGCCTAATTCACAAGCAAAGGTTAATTACAACTGTATCTCTTGTTGTGTGGCATAGAAAACACGCAATTGTAACATTCTACAAAGCTACTAGTTTGTGCGGCTCAATTCTTTGGCGCAATTTACATCCGGGGGTAAAAAAAGCGTTGTTTTGCTGGGGGCTGACAAAAATAAACCGTATTTTTTCAACGCAAAAATATATAAATTTTTCCTGTAGCCTAATTCACAAGCAATTTTTAATTACAACTGTATCTCTTTTTGTGTGGCGAAAGAAACACGCAATTGTAACACGCTACAAAGCTACTAGTTTGTGTGGCTCAATTATTTGGCGCAATTTTACATCCCAGGGGTTAATTAAGCATTGTTTTGCTGGTGTGCTGAAAAAAATAAACCGCTTTTTTAACGCAAAATATATACATTTTTCCTGTAGCCTAATTCACAAGCAAATGTTAATTACAACTGAAAGCTTTGTTGTGTGGCGTAGAAAACACGCAATTGTAACACGCTAAAAAAGTTTATAGTTTGTGCGGCTCAATTTTTTTGGCGCAATTTACACCCAGGGGTTAATTTAAGCAATTGTTTTGCTGGTGTGCTGCAAAAATAAACCGTCTTTTTCAACGGCAAAATATATACATTTTTCCTGTAGCCTAATTCACAAGCAAAGGTTAATTACAACTGTATCTCTTGTTGTGTGGCGTAGAAAACACGCAATTGTAAAACGCTACAAAGCTACTAGTTTGTGCGGCTCAATTCTTTGGCGCAATTTACATCCAGGGGTAAAAATTAAGCGTTGTTTTTGTGGTGTGCTGACAAAAATAAACCGTCTTTTTCAACGCCAAAATATATACATTTTTCCTGTAGCCTAATTCATGTCCAAAGGTTAATTAAGCCTGTTTGTGCTTTTACATTTAGTAAATTTTTCCTGGCCATTTGTGGAGCGCAATTTATATCCAAGGGTTACCCAAGCTTGTTACTGGGTTCATTTGGAGTCAAAAACAGGGTGTATATTTATCATATACAGATATCATCATCAAACAGTGTCTGTACATTTTAGAACAAACAGTCTGTCAGACAGAGAGGTGGCAGGCGCGGCACCTGCGGGTGGCAGTGGCACAAACATTCCTGGAACAGGCCCAGGTCGCAGCACAGCAAGGGGACGTCGCAGCAGGGGTCACTCGGAGAGGCCACAACTGCCGCTGTCATCTAGCGGCTGTGTGTTGTTCAGCAACTCAAGGGTTTTTGATTGGTTGTCTAGGTCATCCTCTTCCCCCCAAAGATGACATCTGACAACCCCAGCCAAGAGTCGGTGGGAACCTCAGAACAAACCCTTAGTTGCATGGCCCGGGAGCGGGTCAGCGGCCCTCACCTGTCCTCAGCCCGCCTCTGTCCCATCCGGTTCCCTCAGCCCGAGATCTACTATGTGGTCTGGGCTCGCGCCACTATATAGCGAGGCTGACCAATTGGAGGAGGGCAGTCAGCAGCTACTTGGCAGTGATGAAATGGGGCAATATCCCCTGCTTCTTGCAGTAGTATAGATGAGGAGAGTGGCATTGGGAGGTCATGTTGTGAGAGGTCAGCCTCGGCATACCAAGACCGGTGATGGGGACAGCAGTAAACGATGAAACACAAATAGATGATGATGATGTAGCTGACTGCACTTGGGAGCCGGGTGAGGCGAGGGCTTCATCATCGTCAGGAGAAGGGGGCGTCAGCTTGCGCGTCAGGCAGCAGCGCAGCCAGCAAGTGGGGCCCGTGTGGCCGTGAGTCAGCAGGATAGCACCCAGTGTGAGGTCGGGAGCCAAGGGGCCACGGGGTAAAAAAACCCGCTTCGCAGGTCCAAGAAAGTAGCGGCACAGGGGCTCAGCGAGGCAGCGGCGGCAGTAGTCACTCAGTGCGAGCGTTGGCGGTAAAATCCGATACTCGCCGGTGTGGCAGTTCTTTGCTAAGACACCGGAGGAGTCGAATATGGGAAATATGTTAGAATCTGTGGGCAGAAAGTGAAGCGTGGCCAGGGAGCTAACATTGGCACCACGGCCCTGCGTCAACACATGCAGCGTCACCATCCGGTGGCCTGGGAGAAACGTGGCTCAGATGTGGTGGTCCATCCTGCCGCCGCAGCAGCAGCGCCCAGTGGCACGCATGCCATTGCAGCCAGTCAAGGCTCCACCACCTCTGCAGAAGGGAGCTGTTTCTCTTTGCCATCATCATCCAGATTCTCCTGCTCCTCGCTACTCATGGCACCAGCAGTCGTTCAGCGAGGCATTGCAAAGAGACAACAGTATGCGTCCAACCATCCTAAGGTGCAGCAGCTGACCCATGCTCCTGCCCAAAGTTGTTGGTTTTTCCCAGTCCCCCCCTTTCCAAATGGTGGACTCTGCACCATTCAGAGAACTATTGGCTTGTGCCGAGCCGAATGGAGAGTTCAAGCCGTAATTTATTTTCCCAAAAAGGCAGTACCAGCACTTCATAAATATGTAGACAGAAGGTGGGTCCAGTCCTTGAGCTTATTGGTTTGTTCCAAGGTGCAAGGCAGCGTGGACGTCTGGAGTTGTAACTACGGTCAGGGCCAGTACATGTGCTTTACGGCCCACTGGGTGAATGTGCTTCCTGCCCAGGCACACCAACAACTTGGACAGGAGACGCCGCTTTCTCCTCCACGTTGTCAAACTGCTGCACCTGCGCCAATGTCCGCCTCCTCCTCCTCCACCCCCACCACCATCTCAGCCTCCACAAGTACTGCTCCATCATACCACATGTGTAGGGCACAGCGGTGTCACGCAGTTCTACACCTGGCTTGCCTCGGCGAACGAAGTCACACAGGGGAGGAACTGCTCCGCGTCATGCAGCAAGAAATCGATGTGTGGCTTTCTCTGCGCCAACTGAAAATCGGAACCATTGTGACGGACAATGGGAGGAACATGGTGTCCTCGCTGCATCAAGGAGGGATGGTCCATGCGCCCTGCATTGCGCAAGTGTTCAATCTGGTTGTGAAAAGGTTCCTGAGTTTCCACCGTCTTCAGAACATTCCCGAAAATGGCCAGAAACTGTGCATGCACTTTATCTATTCGTACAAAGCCAGGAACACCCTCCTCGAGTTACAGCGGCAGAACGGCCTTCCCCAACACACTCTGATATGCGATGTTTCCACCCGCTGGAATTCCAGCCTGCACATGTTGGATCGACTGTATGAACAGAGAAAGGCCATTAACGATTTTTTGATGATCCAGGCAGAAAGAAGTACTCCCCTGTGTAACTTTGATGTCAGCCAGTGGCAGCTCATGCGTGACACCTGCCGTTTGTTTAGGCCATTCGAGGAGGTGTCGTTATTTGTGAGTCTCCAGGACTACGGGATGAATAACGTCATTCCACTGCTTCATGTCCTGGAAACAGATGCTGACAAATCTGTCTGGGCAGGGGACTGGAGACCCTGGCGACTACATCTCGTGGCCACATAGTCCGGTGGGGACTGAAATGGAGGAGGAGGAGGACATTGGAGCAGAAGCATTGTCTGGTGAAATGAGTAGATTTTCTACCCAGGTGACAAGAGAGGAGGAGCAGGAGCAGCTGGAGGAGGTGGATGGAGATAGGAAGACGAGGCAGATGACCCCAAGCACCGTGGCAGTATACCCGTGGAAATGGAGGCAGGAAGCCCCCCGGAAATCACTTGTACAGATGGCCCGCAGCATGCTTATTTGCCTGGCAGTGGGCAGCCGAATAGTCAGCATCCGCAGAGGGATGACTTCTGGCTCCCCCACCTATTGGACCCTCGTTTCTGGTCCAAAATGGGAGCCTTTTTCCCAGCTATTGAGAGGGAAGACAAACTCAAATACTATAGGGAAATCCTCCGTAATCATTGGCCGCTGCCTATGTGCGGCATCGTCCCTCCTTGACAGGTCTGACCGGGGGGTTCCTCAGCGCTCCGTACTAACTGCCGCGGCTGCTGGGGGATGGTGGGGGGGGGGGTAGGAGCAGTACCAGCTCATCAGTAGTAACCTAAGTCTGGAGTCACTGATGAGCAGCTTCCTTCACCCGCCTAGTGAGGAGGGCAGTCGCCAGCAGCAGCAGGACCTGGAGCAGTCCCTGAACCAACAGGTTGTGGCCTACTTGGACAGCACTCTGCCACCTCAGTTAGAAGATCTGCTGGACTACTGGGCAGCCAAACTGGATGTGTGGCCGCAACTTGCTGAGTTTTCAGTGGAGAAGCTGTCCTGCCCGGCCAGTAGTGTGGCATCAGAGCGGGTGTTCAGTGCGGCGGGGGCCATCGTTACCCCAAGGAGAACCTGCGTGTCCACGGGAAATGTGGAACGACTGACCTTTGTCAAGATGAATCAGGCGTGGATCGGCCAGGATTTCCACACAGCAATGACTTAGGCGTCAGTCTGGGTTCAAACTACCTGCCTCAGCCACTATTCTGATGCCGCCACCCTCCTGATGCCACACATCTGCTGCCAGTTTCTCCATCTGCCTACAACCATCTTTACCAGGGACTGGTATTGCCACCCACCTCAACACTCTGTCATTGTGCCACTCTATGACCGCATGCTGCTGCTGCTGTTGCTGTTGCCCCTGACATGCACACTGTGTCATTGTGCCAAATCACTGACCTCATGCCCGTTGCTCCTGCCGCCGTCACCTCATATCTCTGTCATTGTGCCACTCTGTGGCCTACTCCTTTTTTTGCCACCTCCAGAAATTGTCATTGTGCCACTGCCTGACCTCATGCTGCTGCCGTCGTGACCTCCGCTCTGTCATTGTGCCACTCTGTGGCTTCCTCCTGTTTTGCCACCTCCAGAATGTCATTGTGCCACTCTCTGACCTCATGCTGCTGCTGTGACTCCTGCCGTCCCCCCACACTGTGTCATTGTGCCACAACTGTGGCCTAATACTGTTTTGCCACCTCCAGAATGTCATTGTGCCACTGCCTGACCTCGTACTGCTGCTGTTGTGACCTCTACACTATGTGATTGCGCCACTCTGTGGCCTAATACTGTTTTGCCACCTCCAGAATGTCATTGTGCCACTGTCTGACCTCATGCTGCTGCTGTGGTTGCTGCCATGTCCTCCACACTGTGTCATTGTGCCACTTTCTGACCTCATGCTGCTGCTGTGGCTGCTGCCGTTTCCTCCACACTGTGTCATTGTGCCACTGCCTGACCCCATGCTGCTGCCGCCGTGACCTCCGCTCTCAGTCATTGTGCCAGTCTGTGGCTTCCTCCTGTTTTGCCACCTCCAGAATGTCATTGTGCCACTGCCTGACCTCGTACTGCTGCCGCCGTGACCTCCGCTAACAGTCATTGTGCCATTCTGTGGCTTCCTCCTCTTTTGCCACTCCAGAATGTCATTGTGCCACTGTCTGACCTCATGCTGCTGCCGCCGTGACCTCCGCTCTCAGTCATTGTGCAATTCTGTGGCTTTCCCCCGTTTTGCCACCTCCAGAATGTCCATTTGTGCCACTGCATGACCTCATGCTGCTGCCGCCGTGACCTCCGCTCTCAGTCATTGTGCCATTCTGTGGCTTCCTCCTGTTTTGCCACCTCCAGAATGTCATTGTGCCACTGCCTGACCTCATTCTTCTGCCGCCGTGACCTCCGCTCTCAGTCAGTGTGCCATTCTGTGGCTTCCTCCGGTTTTGCCACCTCCAGCATGTCATTGTGCCACTGCCTGACCTCATGCTTCTGCCGCCGTGACCTCCGCTCGCAGACCATGTGCCTTTCTGTGGCTTCCTCCTGTTTTCCCCCCTCCAGAATGTCATTGTGCCACTGCCTACCTCATGCTGCTGTGGCTGCCGCCGTCACCTCCACACCCCTGTCACTAATGTTTGCCACCTGAGCTCTCAGCTTGTTTTTTTCCAGCTTTCGCTGGCATGACTTTTTCAGGCTACATTACCGCTTGAGTTTTTTGGGCAGTTTTGCCCTCTTAATTGCCCAGGGAATTTTATAGTGAAGCGATTCTAAGAGCGGCGGCAGTCATCTGCGTGTCATACTAAAACACAACATTGTCTGATGACCAAACCAAGCTCCCTCTGCATATTTAAGCATGGCACAACGTTCTACAGCACCCTGCAAGCTCTGTGCAGCCTGGAAATAGCTGCTTTTTAATGCGGTTCGTCCCGAAGTAATTCGGACCGAATTTATTTTTGTCGGAAAATTCGGCGAAGTGACCGAATCGAATTTTTGAGAAATTCGCCCATCTCTAGTGGTTATATACAGTCTGCAGAGCCTGTGTACACTGGTATATACCAATATATGGTCACTATATGGCGGTACTATTGGTCTTTGTGTACTGATCAGTAATAGTGTAGGGGTATTATTCAGTCACTATGTGGTGGTAATTTGTGGTCATGTTCTGGCGGTATAATCAGGTCCTTATGTAGTAGAGTTATTAGTAATGTTTGTTTTGGTATAGTTGATTTGTTTGGTAACAGTATGATAGTGAGATGTATGGTGAGGTATTTACCCCTTGTATTATCTAAAAGAATGTCCTTGTAAATGTTCGTGGTCAGGGAGGTGGGCAAGGGGGGGGGGAGGGTAGGGGGCCCCATCCAAAAGTTTGCTTTGGAGCCATGGCTTCTCTAGTTACGCCCTTGGTTCAGAAGGTGCATTTGTTATGTCTACAGGGTATATGCAGTGCATACTATATGTTATATATCCAGAGGGTAGAGGAAATTTCCTTTCTTTCAATAGGGCTAGACAGAGCTGGAAGAAAACATATCAATGTCACAGCGCACGTTTCTGCCGTAGAGGAGCCAAGCGCTGCAGGGGTTAATCCCTCTAGCCGGGCGACACACCCAGGGAGAAGTCTGACTGCTGAACATAAGATTGACAGCTCGGATCCAAATCAGGTCAGAGGGTGTGTCGCACAGGCCAATAGAGGAGCCCGGGGGCCACACCAATCAGCTGCGGGGCGGTGTCCGGGAACCTCATTTAAACTAGCTCAGTGTAATTGTAATGGTTCGGTGGATTCGCTGGACCACCACAAGCGATGATAGTTAAGCCATGCTAGGGAGCGGAGTCTAAGTAGCCCCTGGTATTCACCAGAGCCCGCCGCAAAGTGGGATGGACTTGCTGTGGCATGAGGCTACCAGGTCGCTATCCCTGACGTGACTTGCTTGCGATGGCGGCCGGGGTAATGCGTGGTACAGAATCGTAATCCAGAAGCGTAGTCGGGGACAGGCAGGAGGTCAGGACAGGCGGCAGAAGTTCGTGGTTAGAGACGGGCAGAAGGTCAGGGCAGGCGGCAAACAGGCAAGGTCTGGAAACGTAGCGGAACGGACTGGTACACGGGTAATCAGACAAGACTTCCAACACTCTAGACTCACTAAACGTACACCAACAAACTGGCAGAGAGTGTTGGGGGCGTATTCCTTATATAGGACCAGCGGCCGTCAATAACTATTTAATGGTGCGCTGGCCCTTTAAATCCAACCCAGCCGTCGCGCGCGCGCCCTAAGCAGCAGGTACGCGCGCGGCAGCCGGGACAGGCAGGAGCAGCGTTCACAGGAACGTGGACGGGTAAGAGAACTGGCGCCAGGGACTGGGCAGCGGGGGCATGGACGCGGGAAGCCGTGGCACCCGAGCCAGCCCCCATGACAGTACACCCCCCCCTTAGGTCTCCCCCTCTTTTTACAGAACTTGGAGAGAAGGTCAGGTGACAGGTTGCCCTCAGGTTCCCACGAGCGCTCCTCCGGCCCGAACCCCTTCCAGTCAATAAGAAAGAACTGCCTCCCCCTCACTGTCTTTTCCGCCAGTATCTCCTTGACCTCAAATATGTTATCAGAGTTGGCCACAGGAGAAGGCTAGACAGATCCACGGGAGAAGCGATTCAGCACCACAGGCTTGAGGAGAGAGACATGGAAGGCGTTCTGGATACGCAGAGTAGGAGGCAAGCGGAGCTTGTAGGACACCAGGTTAAGCTGCCGAAGTACAACAAAAGGGCCCAGATACTTAGGGCCTAACTTCTAACAGGGCGCCTTGAAGCGGATGTATTTGGCGGACAACCAAACTCTATTACCTGGCTTAAATAGGGGCGGAGGTCTACGGTATCTGTCGGCCTGAATTTTTTTGCAAGCGGAGGCCTGTAGAAGGGCCTGACGCGTGGTTTGCCAGAGTGCCTTGATGTCACGCACCTGGGCATCCACGGCAGGAACATGACACGAAGTAGCCAGAGGGAGGGGCGGGCGGGGATGTAGCCCAAACACCACAAAAAAGGGAGAGGCCCCAGTGGATTCTGAGTCTAGAGAATTATAAGAGAATTCTGCCCAGGGGAGGAGGTCAGACCAATTATCCTGACGGGCGGAAACAAAATGTCGTAGGTAGGTACCTAACACTTGGTTAACCCTCTCTACCTGCCCGTTAGTCTGAGGGTGGTATGCAGACGAGAAGTCAAGCTGAATCTGCATCTTCCCACATAGAGCCCGCCAGAATCTCGACACAAACTGGACCCCCCTATCCGAGACGATATGCAACGGAAGACCGTGCAATCGAAAAATATGGTGGAAAAAGTGCTGGGCCAGCTGTGGAGCAGAGGGTAACCTGGGCAGTGGAACAAAGTGGGCCATTTTCAAAAATCTATCTGTCACCACGCAGATGACAGTGTTTCCAGAGGAGGCCGGGAGGTCCGTAACAAAGTCCATGGCTATATGCGACAAAGGTCTTTCTGGCACCGGGAGGGGTTGAAGCAGGCCCGCAGGTCTGAGACGAGGCACTTTATTACGGGCACAAGAGGTACAGGCCAGGACAAAGTCTCTAACATCTCGAGCGAAAGTGGGCCACCAATAATAACGGGAGATTAGTTGCAGAGACTTATGGACTCCAGGGTGACCAGCTGTTCGAGAGGCATGTCCCCACTTCAGGATACAAGGCCGCATGGCAGGACATACCTAGGTTTTCCCAGGGGGCAGATGTTGAAGGTCCACAGGGGCCGCCGTGAGGAGACGTTCAGGAGGAATTATGTGTTGCAGAGGTGGCTCCAACCCCACTGTGTCCGTGGATCTAGAGAGGGCGTCTGCTCTGACGTTCTTGCCAGCTGGCCGAAAGTGAAGAAGAAAATCAAAGCGGGCGAAGAAGATCGACCACCTAGCTTGCCGAGGGTTTAGCCGTTGCAGATAGAGAAGATTTTTGTGATCGGTGAATATATCAATGGGGTGACGAGCTCCCTCCAGCAAGCGCCGCCATTCTTCTAGGGCTAACTTAATAGCCAGTAATTCGCGATCACCGATTGTATAATTTTTTTCGGCTGGGCCGAAGGTTTTAGAGAAGAAGCTGTAAGTACGCAGTTTTCCGGAGGAGGACTTCTGAAGGAGAGCAGCACCTGCACCTACAGAGGAGGCGTCCACCTCTAGGATAACGGGGCGCTGCGGGTCCGGGCGAGACAGAACTGGAACAGAAGCGAATGCTTATTTGAGGCGATCAAATGTTTCTCGGGCCTCTGGCGGCCAGGATTTAGGGTTGGCATTTTTCTTCACAAGGGCCACCAGCGGGGCCACGAGCATGGAGAAATGAGGGGTGAATTGTCTGTAATAATTCGCGAACCCCAAAAGTCGTTGGATAGAGCGAAGGCCCACTGGTCTAGGCCATTGTAGGACTGCAGACAATTTCGAGGTATCCATCTGGAGGCCCTGATCCGAGATGATGTAGCCCAGGAAGGGCAACGAGGTGCGTTCAAACAAACATTTCTCCAGTTTGGCATATAACTGGTGGTCACAGAAACGTTTGAGCACCTGGCGGACGTGGAGGTGGTGAGTTTTCAGGTCAGGGGAGAAGATTGGGATATCATCCAGGTAGACGATGACACAGACGTAGAGGAGGTCTCGGAAGGTCTCATTGACAAAGTGCTGGAACACCGCCGGAGCGTTGCAGAGGCCAAATGGCATGACGAGATATTCAAAGTGGCCTTCTCTGGTATTAAAGGCAGTCTTCCACTCGTCGCCTTTACGAATACGAATCAGATTATATGCTCCCCGTAGATCCAATTTTGAAAAAATGTTCGCGCCACGCAGGCGATCGAACAGTTCCGAGATCAGAGGCAGGGGGTATCGATTTTTTTATAGTAATTTTGTTAAGTCCCTGATAATCGATACAGGGTCGGAGAGAACCGTCTTTCTTTTCAACAAAAAAGAAACCTGCCCCCGCAGGCGAGGAACACTTGCGTATGAAGCCCTTATGGAGATTCTCCTGGATATACTCCGACATAGCATTAGTCTCCGAGACGGTGAGAGGATAGACTCTACCTCGGGGAGGAGTAGTACCAGGTTGCAGGTCAATAGGACAATTGAACGGCCGGTGCAGAGGCAGAGTTTCGGCCTGTCTTTCGGAAAAAAAAATCGGCAAGATCCTGGTACGGAGTGGGCAGACCCGACAGAGGCTTCATAGAGTTTACAGAGGTGGGCCGTAGAGCAGGACGGAGTACCAGAAGGCATCGTGAGTGGCACGCGGGACCCAACAGATGATTTTGCCCGTGTTCCAGTCCAAGGTCGGAGCATGGACTTGTAACTAAGGAAGGCCCAGGAGGATTTCCGAAGAGGAGCGAGGCAGAACAAGCAGTTTCAAAGTCTCCTTGTGTAGGGCGACTATCTGCAACATGAGGGGAGCAGTGCAGAACCGCATAGCGTCATTTAGGCATTCGCCACTGACGGAGGAGACGAACATGGGTTTCTGCAGAGGGGTCACCGGGAGACGAAATCTGGAGACCAGACCGTACGGGAATGGTCAAACGTGGAGAGGCCGCACTGACACCTAGGGATGCCTCTCCTGTGAGCCCTAGGTGCGAAAGTTTCTCGGACGTACCAGACAGTCCCCAATGAAGTGGCCAGAACCGCCACAGTAGAAGCATAGCTGCCTCAGAAGACGCTGCGAGCATTCTTCCTGGGTCAGGTGGGCTCTGTCGACCTGCATGGGTTCGTCCTCAGGAACCATTGGAGGAGGAAGTGGAGGTCGTTGGAACACAGGGGCCAGACGAGGTAGCCGGCGTGGTCGGGCGATCTCCCGTTGGAGGCGGAGCTCTTGTTGGTTTGGCAAACCAAATATCAATTCTGGTAGCCAACCAAATCAGGTCGTCCAGAGCAGAAGGCAAGTCCCGACCAGCGAGCTCATCTTTAATACGCCCCGAAAGGCCTTGCCATAAGGTCGCCACCAAAACCTCATTATTCCAGTCCAGCTCAGACGCTAGGGTGCGGAACTGCACGGAGTAGTGACCCACAGTGGAGTCGCCCTGACGGAGATGGAGCAGAGCTGCGGCAGCGGGGGAGGTGCGGCATGGTTCCTCGAAGACGGTACGGAACCCCTGGAGGAAGGCTTGTAGATTCGCCGTCAAAGGATCTCCTCGGTCCCATAGCGGAGTGGCCCAGGCCAGAGCTTCGCCCGTTAGGAGGCTAATTATGAAGGCCACCTTAGCCCGCTCGGTAGGGAATTGATGCCCCAACATCTCAATGTGAATTGAGCATTGACTGATGAAGCCTCTGCACTTCTTTGGGTCTCCATCATAGCGTGAGGGGAGCGGCAGATGCAGAGAAGGTCCCGGTGCAGGAGCAGGTAGAGCCATGGCCGCAGGAGCAACAGGTGCTGGCGTGGAGGTGGCAGCCGCAGGCGGAGGTAGACGAACCGCGAGGTTCTGCATCATGGCCGCAAGCTGGTCAATATGCTGGCTCTGCTGTGCGACGGCCGTCGTGACGTCCCGGAGTTCAGGCAGAGGTACCCTGGCGGAATCCATGGCCAGTTTGTACTGTAAGGGTTCGGTGGATTCGCTGGACCACCGCAAGCGATGATAGTTAAGCCACGCCAGGGAGCGGAGTCTAAGTAGACCCCGGTATTCACCAGAGTCCGCCGCAAAGTGGGAAGACTTGCTGCGGCATGAGGCTACCAGGTCGCTACCACTGACGTGACTTGCTTGCGATGGCGGACGGGGTAATGCATGGTACAGAATCGTAATCCAGAAGCGTAGTCGGGGACAGGCAGGAGGTCAGGACAGGCAGCAGAGGTTCGTGGTCAGAGACAGGCAGAAGGTCAGGGCAGGCGGCAAACAGGCAAGGTCAGGAAACGTAGCAGAGCGGACTGGTACACGGGTAATCAGACAGGACTTCCAACACTCTAGACTCACTAAACGCAAACCAACAAACTGGCAGAGAGTGCTGGGGGCGTATTCCTTATATAGGACCAGCGGCCGTCAATAACTAATTAATGGTGCGCTGGCCCTTTAAATCCAGCCCAGCCGTCGCGCGCGCGCCCTAAGCAGCGGGTACGTGCACGGCGGCCGGGACAGGCAGGAGCGGCGTTCACAGGAGCGTGGACCGGTAAGAGAACTGGCGCCAGGGACTGAGCAGCGGGGGCATGGACGCGGGGAGCCGCGGCACCCATGCCGGACCCCCTGCGGGCAGGAGGGGGCGGCCGCGGGGCACCGCGGCACCCGCGCCAGCCCCCATGACAGTAATCTGCCTTTGCCTGTGAAAGGTTATCCCTAGCGTTTCCATGTTGCTAGTTACCTCCTGTGTTTGACCTCGGCTTGCTCCTCGACTTCGTTGCTGTCTGCTGATTTTGTACCTCGTTATCTCCTGTTTTTGACACTCGGCTTGCTTCCTGTTCTTCTGGTTCTCGAATTTTGGCTTTGGCGTAACCGCACCGTTATTGACCCGGACTGTCTGACTCTGCGTTCCCCTGATGGCCCTGCATGCAGCAGTGTAGGGTTTGTCGCCCAGTTTGGGTCTGTCACTTAGGACAGCACGCCAAGTAGGCTGGGACAGTGGGCTGGGTGGTAGTCGGGGCCCACTGCACCTCCTCTGACATGACATTTTCACAGGACACATTACTACTCTCCATGCAACATGAACCCCATGAATGCACTGGTGGAGCAGATGCAGGGACTGACCCAGATAGTCCAAGATCTGGCGCTAAGGGTACAGCAGAAGGAGACCTCCCAGGGTACCCCCCAGGGTGGGGGTTCCCAGACATTGCTTCCCTCTTTTGTTGAACCTCCCATTCAGTTACCAGGTGACAGATGGGCCTTTCTGTCTTTTAAGGAAGGATGTCATCTGTATTTCCGTCTCCGCCCACGTACCTCAGGTAGTGAGGAACAGAGAGCGGAGATTGTCATGTCCCTTCTCCATGGGTACCGCCAGGAGTGGGCGTTTTCACTACCCCCAGATTCACCCGCACTGTCTTTGGTAGACAGATTTTTTTGTCTCCCTGGGACTCCTCTTCGGTGACCCTGATAGGGAGGCGGTGGCCGAGACACAACTCACCACATTAAGGCAGGGTAAACGGACTGTAGAGGAGTATGCCTCTGAATTTCGCTGGTGTGTCCCATCAGGGTGGAACGACCCAGCTCTCAGGTGTCAGTTCAGAGTGGGATTGGCAGAACATGTTAAGGATATGTTGGCGGCTTATTCTACTCCGGGCACTCTGGATGATGCTATCGCTTTGGCAGTTCGGCTAGTAAGACGGTTTAGGGAGAGACGTCGGGAACAGAACCTTTCTCCATTACCCCGCTTTTCTCCTCTTCCCCGTTCTACGACCACCCCAGAACCTGCTAGCGTGATGATTACTCCGGAGGAGCCTATGCAGATAGGGGCCTCTTCTGCGTGTGCTGCCATTGACCGCAGGACCTCACGTCGCACTCAGGGACTGTGCTTCTACTGTGGCGGAGAAGGCCATTGTATCCTTAAGTGCCCTAAGAGGAAGTCTTGGCTGGAAAACTCCAGTGCCTAGGTGACTCGTGGGAAGGTCACCTAGGCGAGTAGGTATTCCCTATTGTGTCAAAAAAACTGTTGCTTCCAGTGAAAATTTAGTATTTTAACATGTCTGATTCGGTGCACGCCTTTGTGGATCGGCTTCCAATTTCGTGGATGCTTCATTCGCTTTCAGGATCAGCTTCCAATTTCGTGGACGCTTCATTCGCTAAGCGTCTAGGCCTTCCCTGGAGGCCTCTTTCGGATTCCTTGCAGGTTGTGGCAATCGATTATACCCCGTTGGTTAAGGGTAATATCCAGTATTGCACCCCTGAACTTGAGATGTTAGTAGGGTCTATACATAAAGAGAAGTGTATATTGTTTATCATGGAGGGCTTACCCGTTGATGTCGTGTTGGGGTTGCCCTGGCTTCAGAAACTCAACCCTGTGTTTAATTGGAATTCTGTGGAATTAATTAGGTGGGGAAAGCATTGTATTGAGAAATGTATGCCAATTGTTCTTATTAATGCTGAAATTGAGCAGATTCCTGCCTTTATTCGTGACTTTTCTGAGGTGTTTTCCCCGCATGGATCCTATGACTGTGCTATCGAACTATTGCCTGGGGTGAGGTTTCCTAATGGCAGGATATATAATCTGTCGGGTCCGGAGAGAACCGCCATGAAGCAATACATTGCAGAGAGTCTACAGAAGGGTCACATTCGACCCTCCACGTCCCCCATGGGTGCAGGCTTCTTCTTCATTAAGAAAAAAGATGGAACTCTCCACCCATGCATCAATAAAAATAACGGTAAAGAACCAGTACCCCTTACCGTTGATTCTTGATCTGTTTAATCAAATTCAGGGGGCTAAGTGGTTTTCCAAGTTAGACCTAAGGGGGGCCTATAATCTTATCCGTATCAAAGAAAGTGATGAGTGGAAGACCACATTTAATACCCCGGAGGGCCATTTTGAATATCTGGTGATGCCCTTTGGGTTGTGTAATGCTCCTGCGGTCTTCCAGAATCTGGTAAATGACGTTTTCCGAGAACTCATTGGTCGTTGTATGGTCGTTTATCTGGATGACATTTTAATATATTCGTAGAACTGGGAGTCACATGTTAAACACGTGCGACAAGTGTTACAGATCTTGAAGATCAATAATTTGTTTGTCAAGCTTGAGAAATGTGTTTTTGGGGTTCAGGAGGTTCTTTTTCTGGGGTATATCCTGACGGCCAACTCGTTCTGTATGGATCCCGATAAGGTTCAGGCAATTCTCGACTGGGTCTGTCCTTCCTCTCTGAGGGCATTGCAGCGATTCCTAGGGTTTGCTAACTATTATCGAAAATTTATTCAAAATTTTTCTGTTCTCGTTCAGCCATTAACTGATCTGACAAAGAAGGGGGTAAATATCAGTAACTGGCAACCTGAGGCCTTAGATGCTTCTGAGTTCGTGGTAGGGGCAGTCCTTTCTCAGGGGTCGACTTCCATGACTAATCTCTGCCCCTGCGCTTTTTTTCCCCGTAAATTTTCCTCAGCGGAAAGAAATTATGACGTTGGGAACCGGGAGTTGTTGGCTATTAAATAAGCCTTTGAGGAATGGCGCCACTTCCTTGAAGGTCCCCAGCACCAAGTCACCAAGTCACCGGTTCTTACTGATCATAAAAACCTTACCTTTCTAGAGAACGCTAAAAGGTTGTACCCACGTCAGGCTCACTGGGCGTTATTTTTTACCCGCTTTAACTTTGTGGTCACCTACAGACCGGGGTCTAAAAATGTTAAAGCGGATGCATTATCTAGAAGCTTTTGTGCCAGTCACTCACCTCGGGAGGATCCAGAATCCATTTTACCCAAGGAGACGATTGTCTCGGCCACGTCCCCTGATTTAGCCACTGAGATTAAGATGCACCAGTATATGAGGCCAGCGAATTGTCCTGCTTCTAGAGTCTTTGTCTCCGCTCATTTTCAGCTATGATTATTTAAGGAATTACATGATTCTGGAAAATAAAAAAACTTAAAAACAATGAAAAAATGGAGAAAAAGAAATGAAAAATAAAATGAATAAATGAAAACATAATACATGAATAATTGATGTAAAAAATTAACATTAAAAAGCTGCAAATCAAAATGGAGAGAAAATTAACAATACTTATACACAGAACAAAATTAATAAAGTGCTTAAAGGGAAAAAAAGTGGAAAAGGAAAAAAAGAAAGAAAAACAAATGACTGAACTAAAAAATAAATAAAAATGTGAAAAAGGTAGGTTGATTGCAATAGTGAATATTAGTATAGAGAGTGAAAACTGGCATTATGAGACCTTTCAGTTGACGTGTCATGAGTAGCACTAGATCCCCTTAGCATGTCTGCAGAAAAAAAAAGTTATGAGACACAATTAATGTACAATATAGTGAGAGGGACATAGAGTACACAAGTTACTTACAGAGTGTTTTATCGATTATGAGATTATATTCTCAATTCAGTCCCTTTGGGGTCATTGATTTATTAAAGAATGTAATTCCAGTATGTTCTTTTAGTCATTTACTATGATTACCTCATTCACTTCTTATGGTGGATTAATTGCTGTCTGTTCACTCAAGTATGAGTAGTTTCGCCCACGTAAGTAATTGTCCACAGGGACATTTGATTAACTTTAGAATGTAGTTTGACACACGTGCATTATCTCTTGATGGAAAAAGCTTTCCCTGTGTGTGGGTATAGACTTACATTGTTCTTAATTATGTTGGAATAGCTCTGGTAATGAAGGCATGGGAATCTGCCCTTGTGTTTGGGGTGTAAGAGTTGTTGGATGAGTTCTTTCCTAAGGCTCCCGATATATCTGCACTAAGCAGCTTGTCTCTCATGTTAGTTGGACATTTTAAGCACAACATAGCAGGTTCTGTACGCCTTGTATCTTTGGATATGTGCTGTGTAGTTTAGGCCACTTCTCCCCTGTTAGATTTTTAGGCTTATAGAATGGTAAAGGTGTACAAACGAGATCCGATTTTTGGATTTAGATCTGGTGTGTAAGAGTTCTGAGGTGCATCATGTTAAGCCATAATGTGATAGCTGTCTTGGATATCCTTGTTGTTTAAATGTGGTAGATATCTGTGGGAAATGTTTATTTAGAGTACTTTGGTCAGATGCTGTTTGTGCAACCCTTTTGAACTTTGAGTGAGGAAAGAACGATTTGGTGGCCTTCCTTTCATTGTCCAGATTCAGGTTAAATTGCATTTCTAGAATCATCTTGTTGAGGTAACGTAGAAAATATTGCCTTTTGTATCACCCCATGTACAGAATTGCAATTCGTCTAAATTACATGTTCACTGAAGTTTGGGTTGTGTAGACTTTTTGTGTAGATATTTTGATCTACAAAGAGTCGAATAACTGTTAGTATATGAGGAACCACATTTGATCTAAACATCTGAAAATTCTAATCATCTCCACAGAGGAATTGTTTTCAGAAGTATTAGATGTACAGTAATAAGTCAAGGCACAGCATGACAGAGTCAAAGGACAGATTTGCAGAACACAATAGCTTTTTATTGCTTGGAGACCTTTTTGATATTGAATAGAAGTTTATAGACTGTGTCAAATGTAGCTAAGATGCTGTAGACTACTGGTATCTAGAAGGACAGATCATGTGATTTTCATTAATAGGGGTTAAGTTTTTTCAAAGAAAAAGGTATTGCTTAGTGGATTGGATGGCCCAGTGGTTTGTTTAGGGGTCGAGATGAGCAAGCAGTAAAATATTCTAGTTTGATTAGAACCCCGAACTTTAGTGTGTTCGGTTCGAGGTTCTATTTGAACTAGAACTCGAACCCCATTAAAGTAAATGAGAGAAGATGTTCTGGTTAATTTTTATACAGGTGAGGAGAAGCTGTAACTACCATCCATAACAGTAAACTGGATACCTGGAACAAATTAGTTAAGAAAATCTGGCTCTAAGAGTGACAGAAAAAAATTGAGAGGCTAAAATACTTCATTCCTTTCAATTGCTAACTGAAAAGATGAGGACAGCTTGCAAGCAGAGGCGTAGCTATAGGAGGTTCAGTGGTAGCAGCTGCTATGGGGCCCTGCATACCAAGGGGGCACAAAAGCCCCTTTGACACATAGGAGATTTGGAGACAGTGTGTTGTACAATTGCTGAACCCCCAAAACTGCAAAAAGTTAACTTTTGGGCAATGAGTATGATTTAGCAAATCCAAGCCCTCTGTATAATTTATCCATATATATGAGAGTTAGGCATTATGTGAGCCTGCAAAGGTCACCAACAGCTTCTGGGTGTGGGAAAGATGCAGCAAGCAATACCAAACTCCCTAACTATTGCTGTCTATGGAGAGGAAAATGTTATCTAACTAAGAGCAGTCTGTACAGTACAGAGAGTGAGCTGAAAATGGCGTTCAGGCAATACAGTGAAATACTGTATATATAACATGATCATGTGATTTTAGCAGCCAAGGAGAGCCCTACACCTCAGCAATTACGTTTTTGACACTTCTCTGTGCTCTACACTGATTGGATGGGCGCCAAAAGTGCAGAAAGTTGATTGGATGGCCTTCAAAAGTGCAGAAAACCGCTTAAAACGAAACTGAAAATGGTGTCGAACTAGAACATTACTTGAACGAACAGTAAAATGTTCGGTTCAAGATCTAAAAAGAGAACTTAACTTTTTAGAAAGGTTCGATCAACACTATTTAGGGGTTTATGTACAAAACAGGAGTGAATGGATGTAAATTATTAACAATAATGTAGTAGGTGTTAATATACATAGGTACCTATGAGGTGAATTAGTACTTTTACTAAAAATAATAAGAGTTGGATCAGTAACAAGTTTTCTTGTATGAGGCGGTATCTGATAACTGGTGATAGGTTTTGTCAAGCTAGTGTTAACAATGTTTATAATAACTGTCCCTTTATCTACTGAGTTTATGATGATCTCTTGGTTATTTTTAAGGGAGTTTTATCATCTCAGACATTTATGACATATCGACAGAATAGGCTATAAATGTTCTATCTTGAGGACAGGCCTCTGAAACTCCCAGCTCAGAATGGAGAAGAGGCCACACATATGTGGTTACTCTCCATTCATTTCAATGGGAGTTCCAAATACATCCGAGCGTTTCCATTCTGCTGTACTCAGAAATTCCATTGAAATAAATAAAGAGTAACTGCACAGGCATGCCCACTTCTCCATTCTGAGCCTGGAATTTCAGGGCCCATTCTCGGGATAGGTGCAGGCCTCGAGATGAGACCCATACCTTTTAAAAATTTATGGCTTGCCATAAAACCCTTTTAGGTGTTATCTGTGCCTTGTTCTCATGTAGTAATAAGGTCAGTCGGATTTTTAGTTCCATGATATGTTTTTGGCAGAATAAAACTACTTAGATTTCAGAGGCCTAGGTATAGAATGGAGAGTTTGACATTTGCTTACACTATTATTGCAGACATCTGATTTATGCTAATTTCAGGGCTGCTTTATAATTGTGTGCATGTGCAGGGACCAATATTGACAAAGAATTATCAGTTAGGAGGCACGGAGATCAGCAAATTTTTGGTCCAGAAGGTCTCTTATGATACAAAAAGATCTTCGGGCCACATCTAGCTCAACATTTGACAGTTACATCTCTGCACCTACAGCTACACCTCTATACTTTGGAAGGAATAGCAAATTAGAGGCTTTTCACTATCTAGCAATGCTATGGGGGTTCACTATGTGGTGCAATTATCCATACCAGCAATTAATTACTGCTTCTTACGCTACTCTAAGTTTGCTATCATTGAGCGGTGGAAGCACATTTAATTTTGCTATGATTCACTATGAATTCTAGTTATGCCCCTGTATCTTGCATTTACCTACCACATTACAATTCTCAAATAAATTGGTTATTTTGCACAATTAACATTTGTGCAAAATAGCAAGTTGAATAAAAAAAGCTAATGGATTTTATCATCTGAAAAATAAAAACAATCGTAAAACTGTGCCTCCATCCACTATCAGAATTGTGTAGAAACCCATTTCATCTTGCTATGGGGCCCTATTCTAGTTATTTATATCTATGCCTAAAAACTTTAAAGATTTTTTTGCCTGACCTATTACCCTTCTCAATTAAACTTAACAAGTTCATATAATAAAACCCATAAACGTTTTTTTTAAATTACCAGCTTATTAAAAACAGTTTATGTTTTTTTGTTTATAGAAACAAGGGAATCGTAAAACTGTGTCTCCATCCACCATTAGAGTCTGTAAAACTATCTACATAAAGTATACCAAACCATGCAACTGGGAGCCGTCTGTCTCCCTAAAGCAAGGACTTTGCCTGACCCATAGGCATATTTAGATTTATTTTCTTCCTCTAATTATGAACAATACCTACTGAAAATCCACATTTCTCTTTTTGCAATTATCTGCTCCCTGCTAACTCCAAAAAACCATAAGTGCATCTGAGGCAGATGTAGATTTTACCTAGAGAGAAAATATTTTGATTCAACATAGATATGATTTATCTCTCCTCACTTAAGGGTCCTTGATGCTGTGTTTCTGAAAGATTCCAACAAATTACTTTTGTGTACTGATCAGATGCTCGAGTAAACAAAAAGTTCAAATCTAAAACAGCCTAATTTTTTACACTTGTCATTGCTGTGCTCTTAGGCCCAGACTACCTATATCTGAAATTGCATTGCACCGCTATCCTCCTGAGTTATTATTTCCTTAGAGTCAGCGGTGAGATTTAATAGAAATTCATCTATAATTCTGAGACTCCTAAACCACGTAAATTTATGTCTCTTGCAGGTGGTAGAAATGTAGCGTGATATTATTTTTGTAGTTGTTACAAACGTACTTCATGCATTATGTGGATGGTTTGTCTCACTTCAAGAGGTCAATGGATGATCTGTCAGCTGTCAGAAACAGTCACACAATAAATTCCTAGCATTTATAGTTTTCACTGCACGTTAATGTTGACATGAAGGGTACATCCATTACTGGCCGCCGGCTTAGTTAGAGGATTGCAGTGATCATATTTTATTATTGATATGCTAGAAATGTTAGTTCTGATAGTGGCTGCTTACAGTGATCCTGATTCTTTGTAAAGTAAAGCTTTGTTACAGATTAAATTATTCTGCACAGAACTTTCAAAATCTACCAGGTTTCTACCTTCCTAGGAGATGTTAACCTTGTAGCGCTAAAAGTGATTTAACACTTTAATGTTTAATTTGACTCCTTTGGAGCAGGGAGACAGAATTTCAGATAAACGACAAGATAAATTAAATTTATTTTTGTCAGCTATATCCTGTATATCCTTGGTCCAGTAGTTTTATTCCCATGGGAATTTTCTTTTTCATTTTATTTATGTGAAAGATGTTGCTGCCATCGAGCAATCCTAAAGAAAATGTTATTATAAAAAAGGGTTTGCTGCAGAATATAAATCATATATCTTTAATTTTTAACTACTTTATATCAACTAAACGATGGTAGGTTGAAATTAGAAAAAAAAATGCATTTATCAAAAATGTACAAAAAATGTAATTTAAATTATATTTCCACTTCTACAAAATATTACATAATTGATAACAACATACGATAAAATAAAATAGACAATCACAGCATTAATATGTTAATATTCATTCTTACTTTATACCTTATGTTCCATGACAATTTTGTTACCAAATCAGGTACCACAGGTTACATAGTATTAGTATAAAAGAGGAAAGAACACATAAACATCACCGAAATGTTGCAACTAAAGCCTTTGCTCTTGCTTATGAGGAAAAATTGTTATTACATAACTTCACAAATGTTGTCTTTTTCCAAGACTTATTTTGGAACTCATATGGAAGAGGATGTCGCATTGCCAGAATTTTTCAAAAAAAGCTAGCACTTTTTCCATATTTTTAAAAATTTATGTGGTTACCCATTATACCTACTTTTTGTTTTTCATTGTGTAATTGAGTTATCTTGTACTGTTAACCCATTACCACCGGAGCCAGGTTTGGCTTCTCTGAAAGAGCCCAGTTTTTGAAATCTGACATGTGCCCCTTTATGTGAGAATAAGTTTTTGACACTTTTACTTATCTAAGTGATTCAGAGTTTATTTTCTTGTGACACATTGTGCTTTAAGTTACTAAGAAATTTTGGTCCCAAAAGTCCTTGTTTATTTGTGAAAAATGTGAAAAATGTACCATTTTCAAACTTCAAAAATTTCTGCGTGTAAGACACTCAAAATAGTTTACAACTAGCATCTACCATATGTCTACTGTAGGATGGCATAATTTTTTTTAATGGCATGGATTCAACACCCCTCAGGGATCTAATCTAGAGGTGTATTGTGCATTTTGGGTGCACAGGTGTTCCATAGTTTCTTTTAGCATTTGGTCATGTAAATGGGGAGAAAATGCAGTTCCGTCATTGTTTTTGGGTTTCAATTTTACAGCGTTCACCGTGCAATGTAAATGACAGGATAACTTTACTATGGGGACCGGAACAATTGCAATGATATACATTTTATTTAGTTTTTTAAAGTTTTATTACATTTACACAATAAAAATATGTCTATAAAATAGTGTTTTTATGTTGTCCTATTCTGACAGCCACAACTTTTTTTATTTTTCTGTATACAGAGCTGATTAAGGGCTTGTCTTTTTGCAGGTTGAGTTGACAGTTTAATTGGTACCATTATGGGGTGCATATGATGCTTTGATCACGTTTTATTAAAGTTTTTGTGAGTGGTGTTTTTTATTTTTTACAACAGTCACCGTGCGGTGTAAATGACATGCTAGCTTTACTCAGCAGGTTGATACAATTACAGCGATACCCAATTTGTAATTTTTTTATGTTTTACTGCTTTTACACAATAAAAACACTTTTATTCAAAAATGAAAATATGTTTTTGCATCGTCGCAGTCTGAGAGCCATAACTTTGTTATTTTTTTGTGTACGGAGCTGTAAAGGAGCTTGTTTTTTGTGAGATGATTCAATGTTTTTATTGGTATCATTTTTGGTGGGACAAGGCTTTCTGATCAGTTTTAAATCTGTTTTTTGGAAGACAGGGTGAAGAAAATACTTCAATCCTAGTAGAGTTTTTATTTTTAACAGCGCTCACCATGCAGTATCCATGACAAGTTAGTTTTAATCCATGGGTCGAGACGATTATGGCGATATACAGTTTATATATTTTTTTTTTATGTAAAAGCACTTTTTTTTTTCAAAAAAGTGTTTTATTGTATTTATGCATCACTGTCTTGTGATAGCCATAACTTTTTTATTTTTCCGTATACAGAGCTGTGTAATGATTTTTTTTTTGTGTGGGATGAACTGACGTTTTAATTGGCACCACCTTGGTGCTTATATGAGTTTTTGATCGCTTTTTATTCCATTTTATGTGCTGCAGGAAGAACAAAAATCGCAATTCTGTGACGTGACATATTTATAGGGTGGGTCGTTACACACGCGACAATACCAAATATGGGTACTTTTTTAAATGTTTTTTTGGGGTGATTGATGTTTGTAAAGAGGAAAAGGGCATGGGGGTATTTTTTATTTTATTTTTCGTGTTTGTGTTTTACTTTTTTAACTTTTTTTTTAAATTTTTCCCCATAGGGGATTTGTATCAACGATCTTCAGAACGCTGTTACAACGCAGACCAGTACACAGTATTGCTGCTGTATACTGTTCTCCATGGTGATGTCAGGTAGGAGACCAGTGAGGGATGCAGAGTTCTGCTTACTGTGCCGATCGCAGGCAGGAGTAGCTCACCCCTCCTGCTGCAACTTTATTATCGCAACCATAATACGTCGCGATAACGAAGGGTTACTCACATGCGGCCGTAGCTCACTCCGGCCGTGGGTGATGCGGCCAGTGATAATTTACCACTGGTCAAATGTCGCGATCGTGCGGGGCTCGCTTGTAAGCCTGCACAATCACCGGGACGTACCCATACATCTATTTGCAGGAACACACTTCCCGCTATGGCATATTGGTACGTCCTATGTCAGGAAGGGCTTAAAGACCAAGGGCATCATGTATGTACAGGGCTGCACCAGTATTTTGGTGTTCTTTAAGCCCAAAAACTGGTGCAGCCCTGTTCACTAGATTCATAATCAGACGCACTCCAAAATTAGGTGCATTATCAAGCACCCGCAGCAATTTGTAATGCGCCTGAGATTAGGGGGCATCCTTGAGGCGTGGGGCACCACAACCATATGATTCTACACATTTAAGATGGGAGGATGGCAAAACTGGGTGCATTACTGCTGGAACAGGTAGACCAAGTTAAAAGTGGTTTACCTGAGCCTGATTTGTCATTTTGGAGCTGGAAAGTGCCTTATCTATGACCCTCATAAATTCAGCCGCATTCTACGCTACCAATGCATGCAAAGAAATTGTTATCTGGGCGTCAATATACATACATGTTGCCCAAGTGCTCAAATTAAATCATAATTGTTAATGATGTAAGTTATATGTATTTAACCCCTTAACGACTTTAGACGTATGCATACGTCCACGTGGTTTGGGGGTTCACGCACCTGGATGTATGCATACGTCCTGGAGAGCATTTAAACTCTAAAGCAGAGTTTGCATGATCGCTGTGGTATGTCAGCTGTATATTACAGCTGACATCACGCAGCATCGGCCCTGACCGGAGATCACTCCGGGGAGTGGAGGGACAGTATAACCCCTTAATTATCATGACCGATCGGTCGCAACAACTAGGGGAGACACAGGAGGATCGTTCTCCTCCTGCGTCTCTGTCAGCGATAACAGCCGCACAATCGTACAGCTGTTGTCTCCTGACAGACAGCCCAGAAGGTATAGAATGCCTTCTGGGCTGTCTGTGACATCACCTTGTCCGTCCATGCCCTGCGGACATAGCTGGGCATTGTGACTGACAGTTGTCATAGAAATCAGTACACAGCAATAACCTGTATATTGATTTCTATTATAAAAGTGATTTTCTCTTGGAGGAAAAGTAAAAAAAGGTGAAAAAGTGAAAAACAGTAAAACACAAACACGAAAAACAAAATAAAAACACGTACACCTCCCTTCTCCCCTTTACAATTGTCAATAGCTCCAAAAAAGATAAAAAATAAATAAAGTACCCATATTTGGTATAACGACCTGCCCTATAAATCTGTCATGTTAATTAACCAGCACGATGAACGCTATAAAAAAATAAATAAATATTCACAGAATTGTGATTTTTGTTCATCCCGCAGCACATAAAAAGGAATAAAAAGTGATCAAAAACATATATAAATGCCAAAGTGATGCCAATTAAAACTTCGGTCCATCCCGCAACAAAAAGCTCTTACACATCTCTGTATATGGAAAAATAAAAAAGTTATGGCTATCAGAAGACAACAATGCTTAAATTTTGTTTTACACAATAAAGACACTTTTTTATAGCAATTCAACATAAAAAACTATAAAACTTGGGTATCGCCATAATCGTATTGACCCACAGAATAAAATTAACTTGTCACAGATACTGCACAGTGCGCGCTGTTAAAAATAAAAATAAAATACACTACTAGGATTGCAGTATTTTCTTCACCTTGCATTCCAAAAAATTGATTTAAAAGCAATCAAAAAGCATGGTCCCTCCAAAAATGAAACCAATAAAAACATCAAATCATCCCGCAAAAAACAAGCCCCTGCTCAGAAAAATAAAAAAATTATGGTTTTCAGATTATGGCGATGCAAAAACATGTTTTCCAGTTTGAATAAAAGTGTTTTTATTGTGTAGCATGTCATTTAAACCGCACGGTGACTGCTGTAAAAAATTTAAATAAACGCTACCAGGATTGCTGTATTTTGTTGAAAACACCTCACAAAAACCATAATGGTACTAATAAAAACGTCAACTCATCCCGCAAGAAACAAGCCCCTACATAGCTACATACACCCAAAAATAAAAAAGTTATGGCTATAATACTTTTACTACATAAAAGGGAATTTTTTTTATAACACATTTCTATTGTGTAAAAGTAATAAAACATAAAAAAACTATATAAAATTGATATAATTGCAATTGTACCGACCCATATAATAACATTATGATGTATTTTATACCACGCGGCGAAGGCTGTAAAATTGAAGTCTAAAAAATAACGGGCTGCATTTTTTCCTCCCCATTTTTATGGCCCAGTGCTAAAAAAAATAAACTATGGAACATCTGTGCGGCCAAAATGCACAATACACACCTAGATGAGATCCATGAGGGGTGTTGAAGTGTTGAATCCAAAATGGGGGTGACTTCTGGAAGGTTTCACCTGTTCTGGTACTTTGGGGGCTTTGCAAATGAGACCTGGCACCCACCAAAACCTGCATTCCAAAAGCCAAATAACACTCCCTCCCTTATACGCCCTGCCACGTGCCAAAAAAGCAGTTTACACCCACATATAGGGTATTGCCGAACTTGGAAGAAATTGTGTAATAAAATTTGGGGTGCTATTTTCCAGGATTCCTTGTAAAAATTAAATATTTGAAGCTAAAATTGCAGATTGTTGGAAAAACATTTTTTATTTTTTTTTTAGCCTAAAAAAAAATGTGTGAAACACCTGTGGGATCAATATACTCACTGCACCACTGAATATTTTCCTTAGGGGTTGACGTTTCCAGAACGGGGTCTTTTTAGTGGTGTTTATTAAGTTTTAGCACTTCAGGGTGTCCGCAAGCCTGAAATGGTGCCTAAATAAAATTTTATTGAAAATGAGACCCGCAAAGTCTAGTAGGTACTCCTCTTACTCTGAGGCTTGTGGTTGAGTCAAATAGCGCACTAGGGCCACATATGGGATATCTCTGAAAACGGCAGAATCTGGGAAATCAATATTAAGTTGCATTTACCTAGTCACATCTACCGTGTTCCAGTCAATAATGGATAGAAATTGAAAATCTGCAAAAAAAAGTGAAATTTTACCTCCACTTTGCTTTAATTTCTGTGAAATACCTAAAGGGTTAACAAGCTTCCTAAACACTGTTGTAAATACTAAAGTGGTGTAGTGTCTTAGATTAAGTCATTTATGGGGGTATCTAACATACAGGCCCCTCAACAGGACGACAAAACTGAACTGGTCCCTAAAAAAATGTATATTGCATATTTTCTTGAAAATATTTAAACTAAATTTTTTAGCCCCCTAATGTCGTAAAAAAATAAAAAGACATTTAAAAAATGATGCAAAGCTACAGTGGACATATGGTAGATGCAAGTTGTAAACTATTTTGTGGTGAATAATTATCTGTCTTGCACGCAGAAATTTTAGAACTTTGAAAATGACACATTTTTCCAGATTTTCATGAAAAATTTATATTTTTCACTAACAAACAAGGATTGTATGGACCAAAATTTCTTACTATCTTAAAGCACAATGTGTCATGAGAAAACAATCTCTGAATAACTTGGATAGGTAAAAGTGTCAAAAAGTTATTCTCACATAAATGGACAAGTCAGATTTCAAAAATATGGCTGTCAGGAAGGCCAAAACTGTCTGGGACCCTAAGGGGTTAAATGCAACATTACTCACCTTAGACTACAGCACCAAGGCCTTACATAAGTCATGGTACAATCAAGAGATTACAGCAGCCCCAACCTCATGTGGAAAAAGTTTCATAAGTGACTATGTGACCATCACAAGAAAGTTGCAATGCTCACAATAAATTTGCATAATTGTCCTTGCATTTTAGAAGCATTGTGCAGTGGAAACATGTTTTCTAAATAATATCTCTTCCATAGTTAGCCACTTTTGTAATATACCTTCATTACATTTTCTGAGGCCATACTGCAGTTCTACATCAGCTGTTGGATGACAGGAAGCTCAGAAAGTCCACAAACTGTTCCTGGGGTTTCTGTGACACTGGTATTTTGGAGGGGGGAGTTAATATGGTGACTCACTGATTGTTTCCATCATAATTTTTTTAGACGGACCATCCAATTCACTTTTTTAAAGACATTCACCTAAAACTTTTGCTTCAACTTAATGGGAAAATTTTTCCCTTTAAATTAATTAGCTTTAAAAGGGTTTTGCCAAAGAAGTGAGTTCCTCCCCAAACAGGCTGATACCCCCCTCTTGAGGCTTAAAAAAAGGGGCCCGTTGTGTTTCTGGGTTTAAAAAACAAGTACCCCTCTGTGATGTATGTCAACCCCCCATGCATTTCCTGATACTCAGTTTGTACTTGAGAAAACTGTTATTTGGGCTAATCCACGGGGATAACTTATTGTGCATAAATTTATCCTCTTATCTTCTCGGGAGAGAAGATAAGTCTCAGAGGCAGTGCCCCTTTCTTTGTCTTAAACTGCTACAGGACCGGGAAGAGAAAGGGAGCATCTGCATGTTTACTCAAAAATTACATTACAACCCAGGGGATTCTCTATAAAAAAAAGAACAGGATCTATTTTTCCCAGTCCCTTCAAAGCTCTTAGTGCCCTCCACAGATAAGAGTGCAAAAAAATGCAAGCTGGAAATTCGCTCCTGTCAGCTCCTGGTCGTGATTACCCATTTTAGAGGATCCCCCGTCAACATTAGTTCGTGGCAAAACCCCTTTAAACAAGGTAAATAAAGATTATTACCAAATACATTGTTGTTCTAATTTTGCATTATTTCAGATTAAATGTCTTACTCTTTTTTTGTTTCAGGAGTTTTCCCTTTGGTTTGCTGCCATTCTCTCTGCTTTTACAGTCCTGGCTGGGAAGGTGACATCACCCCCTGCTGTGTCTTAAAAGCAGCACAGAAGCAAGTTTATTTTTCTCGCTGACAAAATTAAATTCTTTAGAGTTCTGTAGCCTTGTGCCCTGCTGTTAAGGCCCCTATAACACCAATGTCTATCTAACAAACTGAGCAAGGAATAACAGATAGAAATAGCAGTCAATGCTGAAGAGCCACCCACAGCCTGAACAAGGGTGAGCCCGAAGCTGGCTGTGAATAAAATGCTCTATAAAAAAGCATGAGTGGGAAAATCCATTTAATTAATGAGATGTCATAAATAAATGGAAAGTGAACTGTAGTGATCAGTATTAAAATTCTGGTATGTTTCCTCCACAGGTCTTAAAGGGGTTGTCTCGCTACAAGGATTGCTTTTTATGTTAAAAAAGTCACTTTGTAATATGTGTCCATTAACAGTGTCCTACCTATTCCTAAATATCCCCTCGTGGATGGGCTGCATCAGCTCCTCAGGTCACTATAGCTACACGGTTATAAGGTAGATGATGTAGCTATAGTGAAACAAAACAACCACATGGACCAGCTCACCACATATTGAAGTGGCCTACGCAGGTATCCCGGTCAGAGCACCCGTAGATAACCAAAGGTTTTTTAAAGGTAGATGATACAGCGGTACCAAGGAGCAAAAAAACAAGTCCTTTTTTGGAAACCCATTAAAACAAAGAAACCCAAGTAGCATGGGAAAAAAAACTTAAAGGGAAAAACGCAGACGGTTTCAGGGGGGAAAACCCAGCCGAAACCTGCCATGATAAGGGTGGTTTTCCACTTAAAAACCCCCGTCAGCGTTTTCCTTAAGGTTTTTTTTTCTTGTACTTTGGGGGTTATTTTTGTTTTAAAGATTTCCAAAAAAGGATTTTTTTTATGCCCTTGGTAACCGCTGATCATTCCTTAAAACCCTTTGGTTATCTACGGGCGCTCTGCCGGGATACCTCGTAGGCCATTTCAATAGTGGTAGCGGGTCCTTTTTGTTTGTTTTGTTTCAAATAGCTACGACCTGTTAATCTCTCTCAAGACTGTCAGTGTGGTCGCTATAGCTAAGACATGGTGTCCTCATTAGTCTCACTGCAGGTGTAAAACCATAAAGCATGGCACAAAATTTCAAAAAAAACCCAGAAAACAGGACTGAGGTAAAGAATCGATTGTAGTGAGAAACCCTTAAAGGGAATTGAAAATATGACTTTACGCAGTGATCCATTATGGTTATGAACATTAGTTGTCTATTATTTAAAGGGGATCTCCAGAACTATCTTTTTATTTGTTATAGGGCTCAAAATTGTATTATATGAAACTTTGAAAATTTCATACTTATTTAAAATTATCTACTTGTCCTGCTGTGCAGAACCAAAGAGCCCTGTCCACCCCTCCTCCCTATCCCTTGTAAAACATGCGACATTCATTGATCACATGGTTTGAATGAACATTTTGTCATCACTCAGTGGGTGTGCTTTGAAGCCAAGCTCAGCTCAGAAACACTCCTCTTTGGTGGGTGTGACCTGAGCAGAGAACAATCTGGCTGATTTCACTCTTTCCAGCTTGTAGTTTGCAAAGGAATAGCAGTAGTTACATTAGAGTAATTACAAGGGAGGGGAAACTGTTTATCTTTGAGTCCTGCTGACAGAACTTACTAACAGTAATGGGAGCAGAGGACATCAGTCCACAGCTGGGGGGTTGTGTACTGCTGTCACGAAAATTATATCTGCAGCTCTGTACAGTTTACATAGTGACTCATGAGTAGTGTTGAGCGATTACGTTGGCCATCAAATCGGTCGATGGTCGATAGTGACCTCATCGACAAGTATTCGATGGTCGATGGTTTGATTATGATCGAAAGACCATTAAAGTCATGGGGGGAACAAACCTTCTTTTTCACCAAACAGGGTGGAGAAGCTGGAATTTTAACATCCACAACAGTCAAAAGGATAATGCTAACTTAGGCAAAACCCCTTAGGTTAAAAAGCCAAGAAAAAAAATCACACACCTTCCTATCCCTTCTTGCACCCCAGCATGAGCCCCAAAAGCATTCCCCAAAATTAAAAAGTCCAGAGGCAGTATGATTTGATCCCTCATTTTTTTTGAATGGAATTAAAATCCCCGTCCTGGCCCCCAGCATGAGACCCAAACCGCTGACCCCAGATTAAAAAATTGCCCGGAAAAGTAGTCTTTCAACCACCATTTTAGTTTCACGGACTAGACATCCCTGTCCTGGGGGCCCCGATGAGCCCCAAACCTGCTGACCCCAGATTAAAAAATGCCGGAAAAAAGGAGTCTTTCAAAACCCCCTTTTAGTTTTATGGACTATACTGTCCCTTCCCCGGGTGCGCTTGCCCCCCCGTATGAGTGGGCCAATTTGGCTTCACTTGGAAATATGTGGTTAACGCTCCTGTTCCACCCGTGCCCTTTTTCTTGGCATTTTTTTCTCATTTTACTAACGTGCTGGAGGAAATTTTCTCTGTACTTTGTTCTCTGTCCGTGTCCCCTACTCCATGTCCTCTGAATAACCACATCTGGTCAAGTCTTCCCGTACCTCCTTGTACAAATTTAGAGGGAATTTTTTTTTCCCCTATTTTGTAATACAAGTTTTTTTTGTAGTTTTTTTAGAAAACACTTTTTTTTTAAAAAAGGTTTGGAATCCCCCCTGTCTTTGTTTCTCTTTTTTTTTTGTTTAAAATGGGTTGTTCAATACAGGGATTGCTAGCAGTTTAAAAATCTTGCAAAAACAAATCATTTTGCAATATGTGTCCCTTAACAGTGCCTACCTATTCCCTGTTTCTGACAGCACCATCACCCTTGAGCCACTCTTGACAATTTGTGAAGAACAAATGTCTGTTAGAAACAACATTTTTTTATAATAGGACCTGTATATTGCTGCATTTCAAAGCAGCATGACCCAAAAATTATAAATATGACTTCTCACCCACTATTAAAAATTGTGAGGAGAAATGCTACCTTAAAAGCCACATTTCTGTTCCAAAGGACCATGATTATTGCTGTATCTCACAGCAACATGACCCCAATAAAATGTAAATATGACTTCTCAGCCACTATTAAAAATTGTGAGGGAGAAATGCCACTTAAAAGCCACATTTCTGCTCCAAAGGACCATAATTATAGCTGTATCTCACAGCAACATGACCTCAAAACCATTGACAATGCGAAAACTTCTTAAGATAAAGTGAGTTAAATGGAATTGGGGTGTTGTCATGAAACCTTGCTGTCTTTTACAGTCTCCTCACAGAAAAAACCACAAAATGAACTGTTGGGAAAGAGATTAAAAATTGTAGTAAGAAATGATCATTTTAAAAAAAAGTTTTTAAGAGGACCATTTCTGTTTGAAGAGGAATGTGAAGTAGACCGGTAACTAATCGGGGGACCTCGGCAATTTGGGGGCCACAACATCATCAGAAATCCATGCCTGATTCATCTTGTTGAAAGTCAAACGATCCCCCATTATCTGTGGAAAGCCGGATGCGTTTGTCTGTAATGACTCCTCCAGCTGTGCTAAGGTCCGCTCAGATATGACGCTGGCTGCTGGGCAGGACAACACCTCTATGGCGTGGCTAGCGAGCTCGGGCCATTCGTCCATTTTGGATACCCAGAAGTCTATTGGGTCCAGAACACATACAAAAACATCGGTGTTGAGACGCAGTTTGTCGCGTGCACCATGATCCTAAGCTGATCTCTGGTGTTGGATGTGGGGCCCTGCATTGCATCGTTGGTGAGGTGGTAAATAAAGATTGCCAGAGGTCACCCATTAAAGGTTTCTGCCACCTTGCCTCTGCTCCCCGCAAAGGCTACATGGCACTTTTAACCTCGCTGTCCCTTCGCTGAGTTGTTTCCACCGGGACATTTGGGAAACGTGAAGCAGACACAACGGGTTTTTTCCCTCCAGTTGATCAATCAGAAAGGGTCCCATTTCCTCCCATTTTACTCTCTTTTTTGGGGTGGGATGGAAGGAAAGTTCTGATTTTTGTTTTGTACCCGGGGATCCAGGGGGTTTGGCCACTTAGTAACTGTTTTTCATTTTGAGGGCCCCTTAAAGGCAAAACTTTTGGAAATGAAAGGGAGCACCAAGCCCCCAGAAGATGGGCCTTGATTTCCCAAGCCTCTGGGCGAGGGGAAACTAGAAAAACTCATTTTCCTCTTTTCCTCCTCCGCCTAAAAAAATTCCCCCCGCCAACCTTTTTTCCCAAGGCAGGGACTTTTTTAATGCCCGGGTGTCAAGGAAAAAACCCCCCTCTCCTCCCCCCCCCTCCCCCTCCTCCGGCACAGCTTCAAAAACAACCCCGACTTGCCTGAAAATGAACCCCCTTGGCAAGTTATGAAACCCCCTTTGCACTAGCTCTGGCCCCCCGGAACCACTCCCAAAAATGAAGACCGTTTAAAATTGTAAAAACTGCCCGGTCCCTTGGTGGATTTAAACGGAGAAAAAGGGCCTCCCAATGTCCCCATCTTTGTCTGTTTTCCCTCCTCCGCCCGCTGGTGGGCCCCTTTTTTGTTTCAGAGGGGGCCCCAACATCTTCCCGAACAAAAGATAAACCCACAATGCTCACTGACAAGGGCATTGTCCCCACTGACCTTTTTGGGTTTGGCTTCTTCAAAACTGGGCAAGGTTTGGTGCAGACTCTTTCACCTGCCCCCCTTCTCAACACCCGGGTCCCACCGCTGCTTGTCAGGCCTTTGGTGTCATTTCCCGTACTGCGTAATGGCATTGCGCTCCCGCCCCCAATCGCTGGGGGCCATGTGGGGGGGTTTTTTTCCCGTGTTGCCAACTTCAACAATGAGACGGTTTGACGGGAAAGGCTGAGCTAAACGCTGCAACGAAACCCAGGCGGTGACGAAGGGCAGGGACAAACGGGGGAAAGTGGGGAAAACCCCAAACCTCGACCCTTTCCCTTCAGCAGCAGTCCAGCCCCGGGTATTTTCTTTAGAAATTTGTGGACAAAAAGGTTTCATGACATGGCCAGGAAAGGGGTGCCCCCACCCTACCTATCTTAAGGGGGGCCAGAAAATTTCCCCCTTTTTATCGAAACACCCCCTTCCCTGGCAAAAGGGTTCTTGCCCCCCAACCCCAGCGTTTCGGCCCCCTGGGTTTTGCAGAGCCGTCCCCCAAGCCCTGACCTTGTGTGGGCGGTCCCCAAAAGACCAAGATTCATTTCAACATGGCCGGGTTTTCTCTGGGCAACGTGATGCAACCAAGGACCTTGGGGGGAAAAACCCCTTTAAACCATCCCTGCGGTTTTGAAAGAGCAGGGCCCCGAGCCTGAGACCCAACCGCCCAACCCCCCAAAGAGACATCCAGCCAGCTCACCCATTAGCTGTCACAGAGATATAGGGCCCTTTGGCTGTGCTTACTAGCCCAGGGCCCCGGTTCAGATGGACTTTTCTGGCCACAGATGCAGAAAACCCGCCCCTTAAAATTTTTAAAGAGGGACACGTGGCTGGCCGGGGCAGGACGGCTTTTTTTCGGGCAAAAAAAGGGCCTGCTGGGCCCTTTTCGGTATTGGGGAAAGGAAAGGGCCATGATGGGGGGCGGGCCCCATCTGTGCCCCACCAGAGGGAAAAGGGCAACATTTCCCAAGGCCAAAACCTGGCAATGCCAAACTTTCGGGCTTTTGGCTTTGGGAGGGTTTTTTGGTTTAAAGTTTTTCTTCTGCCCCAAACCGGGAAAAACCAAAAGGTTTGGTGCTAGACGGGCCCGCTGAAACTTTTTTCGGGGTCGAAAACCTGGTGGAAGGAAAAAGGGGGTAGGATGGGCCCCGGGCTGGTGGCGGGGTGGTACCCCGGGCATGGTGGAGGCTGAAGCGGAGGCTGACCCCTGATCATAAACGTGAAAAGACATGTCAGCTGGGGAAAACCCCGCTTGGTTGGGGCGGAGGAGGACCGGGAGACAGGGGGGTGTGACATTTTTTTTGGGGGCCCGGGCGTCGGTCTGGTTTTTTTTGGCCAAAGGGGTGCCTCCTTTTTAAAAATTCCTCATTTCGTGCATGTGACAGCCATTTGGTGGGGGTTTTAAACCAAAGGGTTTTCTTTACCTCTACTTATGCTTTTTACAGAAAGGGGCGCATATGACATCGCGGGTTGAATCAGGGGCCTTGCCCAAAGAAGGCCCAGGCTTAAAGGGGTTTCCTTTTGGACCTTTTTGAGGGCGATAACGAGGTGGGGGGTTTCCCGCTGATTCGTGGCGGGCGGAATCAAAATCAGCGGACTTCTTGACCGCCCCCCTCCCTTTTTGAGGGGGAAACCCCAAACTGACTCCCCCCCATCGTCTTCCTCCTCGCCAAAAGGTTTAAAACGTTTTCGCAAGCAAATTTCCCGCTGAAAAGCCCCACTTTGGGCACCCCCGCAATGTCTCATCATCTCACCCAACAAGGTGATTTTTGTCGTCCTGAAAATTTTTGCACCCCGGGGAAAATGGGGGCTACAAGCAAGGGGGATTTGCAAGGCATTCCCAAACCCCCCGGGGAAATTTTGCCGATTGAACCGGGGCTTCCTTCCCCTTTCCTCTGATTGAAATCAGTAACTGGGCATCAGAGAAAAGAAAAAATCATCCTTTTTGGCCTCTTGATCTTTTAACACCTTCTGCCCCCCCAACCCCCGCATTTTTTGGCCCTTTCAAAAAAAGGTCTTAAAAGAAAATGGATTTATCCCCAGTGGGGGGTAAAACCCCGAGTTACTTTTGGGCGCTTTATGTTGGACGGATGCGGGTGTTTCCCTAGGACAAACATTTGGGCCGGACTGGGAGGACAAAGGAGGAAAGATTTGCGGGTCAGTTGCATTAACCACTAAAGGGAAACGGGTTTGGCACGCGTTCTTTAAACTGAGATTAAACCGGGCCCCTGATCCAGCGATGAAAAGGCCTGCCCGGTCCTAAAACTGAAAATTCCGCGGGAAATTGTGGGGTTTGTCCCCCAGAAACAAAAGGGGCACCTTCCCTCCTTACCTCTACCCCCAAAGGTCCTCCCCCCCTCTTTTTTCCCTCGTTTCCCCACCTGTTTTTTTCGCCCCAAAGTTTAAAAAATATAAAAATTTGAAAGGTATAGAAGATTTTGTAAAGTTTTCTTTTTTAAAAGACGGCAAATCAAAAAAGCTTTAAACAAATCCCTAAAATTCAAAACAAAATAGCTGGATTCAAATTTTAACTGCAAATAGATCTATCAACAAAGTTTGGCCGCAAAAAAGTGAAAAAACACGTATCTGAAATGTATTCGGATAAAAAAAGGGTTTTTTTTGGGAAACCTATAAAATTAAACCGGGGTTTGACAAACAAAATACCCTTATTAAAATTTTAAAAAACGGGCAAAGTAGATAAATCAACAAAGCGGGCCCCTGCGCCAAAGTGAAAAAAAAATATCTAAAATGAAATTCGGATAAAAAAAAGTATTTTTGGCCCCCTATCAATTAAACCGTGGTGACTACAAAATAGCTGTATTCAAATTTAACTCAAAGTAGACTATCAACAAAGCGGGCCCGCGCCAAAGTGAAAAAAACACGTATCTGAAATGTTTTCCCGGATAAAAAAGGGGTTTTTTTTGGCACCTATCAATTCACCTGTGGGGGACTAAAAAAATTTGCTGAATTAAAAATTTAAAAACTGAAAAGAAGAACTATCAAAAAAGCGGCCCTTTCGCCAAAGTAAAAAAAAACGCGAATCTGTAAAGTATTTTTATAAAAAAAGGTATTTTTTGCCCCCCTATAAATTCCCACCTTTGGAAAACCTCCCAAAAATTGCGGGATTCAAATTTAACTGAAAGAGGGGGGCTCTTTTAAAACCCAAATCTGGGCGGGCAAATTGCAAAAAACACAAACTTTTAATGTATTCGATAAAAAAAGTTTTTTTTTTGGAAACCTATAAAATTTCACCCTGTGGCACTACAAAATTGCGGGATTAAAATTTTAAAACTGCAAAGTAATCTATAAAAAAGGGCTGGCCTGCGCCAAAGTGAAAAAACACTTTTCTAAAATTTTATTCGGAAAATAAAAGGGAATTTTTTGGGCCCCCTTTAAATTTCCCCTGTGGTACTCCAAAATTGCGTTTTAAAAATTTTGGGAGTGCAAGGTGCCTCAGTGAACAAAGCGTAGGCGCCAAAGTGAAAAAACACTGAAGTTTTCTTTAATTCGGATAATAAAAGGTTTTTTTGGCACCTTTCAATTCCCCTGGGGGTTGACTACAAAATTGCAGTATTCACATTTAAGTGCAAAGGTGCCTCAATGAACAAAGCTGAAAGTCGCCAAAGGGGAAAAAACACTTATCGGAAAAGTATTGGGATAAAAAAGGGAAATTTTTTGGCACCATCAATTCCCCTGGGGTAACTACAAAAAAGGCTGGATTAAAATTTTTAACCTGCAAGGGGGCCTCTATCAACAAATCGGAAACTGGGAAAAATTTGCAAAAAACACGTTTTTGAAAAGAAAATTCGGATAAAAAAAGGGTTTTTTTTTGGCCCCCCTTTTCTTTTCACCCCTTTGTTGACCTAAAAAATTGCAAAATTCACATTTAAGGGGCAAGGGTGCCTAAATGGAACAAACCCTGTATTGCGCCAAAGTAAAAGAACAAGAAACGAAATTTATTGGGAAATACAAGAAATTTTTGGCCCCTATAAACCCTTTGTGCTGACTAAAAAAATTTGGCGGAAATTCAAATTTTTAACTGAAAGGGTTTGGAAAAACAAAAAAAGGTGGAAGGGCAAAATTAAAAATGAATCCCATCTGAAAATATATATTTTATAATAAAGTAAGTTTTCCAACCAAATAAAAGGGAGCCCCTGCATTTAAAACTAAAAAAAGGATGTTTATCCAAATTTAATTTTCAGGCGCCCAATATCCAGGAAATTTTTTCAATAAAAACTGTTAATAAAAAACTTTTGCATGCAATGTCTACCCAAAAGGTTTTTGGTGAATTTTAAACCAGTTTTTCTTTAAAAGCTTGTCTGTGTTAAAACCTTTCGGGGGCCCCCCCTCCCTCCCCCCCCCTTATTTTACAGCGGTAAAAGTCCTTTTAAAAAAATTCTCTACCAACTACATAAAATATTTTTAATTTTTTAATCTAACTAAGTTGTAAGGATCAAGCTAACATAAAAGCTTTTTTCTGTGAAGAAAAGAATAAATTTTTGGGTGAGGGTTTTTTTGGACACAGGGAGAGCGCAAAGTCCCCACTGCCCCTGAGACGCTGAGAACCCCTGGGGGCTGAACAGGAAAGGGGTGTTTTTAATGTAAAAAAGAGGGCAGTGATTTTTCCAGCCAATCGCAAAACCCAAAAACATCCAGTCATGACGTCGCCAAACCAAAATCTCTCACCCCGGGTCTAAACTTTAAGCTGATTTTTCTAGGCCGCCAAAATGACAGGAAGCCCCCCGAATTTGGCGCGATTTAATAGTGATGCACAGATTTTAACCCAAATTAACGCATGATCCCAAAAATTTCCCATCAACATAAAAACTTGCCCCATTTTAAATTTTGGGCGATAATAAATCCTCAACACTACTCAAAGATCCCTTTGCTATCATCATTTTTCAACACAAGTACAAACTGGGGATTACACCCCAAAAATCCCGCATATCAGCACAATGTCTTGTAGTGATAACTGTGATGGGAAGTCCTAGATTGCAGGACGTTTTACTGCAAAAATAGATCTTATGATAGATGAATAAGGAGGAAAAAAGAAAAGAAACACATGAAGGCAGTGGAATATCCTTTTTCTTTTCAATTTAAAAATCTGTTTATAGTGTTTTTTAACGGGCTTTAAACTCCTGGCTAAAACCTTTAAATACATCAAACCTTTTAACTCAACACCTACTTGAGGACCTTTCTTCACTTTTCAGCATTTTTTCAATTCCTAAAGGGAAAAATACTAATTTTTTTTACAGTTAAAATATAGGGGGCACTTTCTAAACTACATAATTTTTTGGGGTTTTTTTACAGAGGGGTTTATCAATTTTAAACCTTGGGTTTTTAAAGTGCAGAGTTCTCAAGCGTAGTGTAAATCATCTCTTTTAGAGAACTTTAGCCACTTTTAAATTTTTCCCGGGAAAAGGGAAATTTTTTTTTTATTGTGCCCTTTTTCGAGGGTTTATAATTTTGGACACTTCTGACAAAAAATATGTTTCTTAAGGTCTTGAAGACATTTTGATCTAAAGACTTATGTTTGAATGTTTTAAAATAACTTCTTAGATCAGGGCAGGGAGCAAGCAATCAGAAGAAGCCAAAAAACAATGCAGGCCAGGAATGGTACGGGTTTGTGAAACACCTTTGCACAAAACAGAAACTTAGAAATCTTACTGCTTAGGCAAGGATCGATAGGTCAACAGGTCAGTGGACAAAAAGCTAAATTTTGTTGTGCCCTGTAAATGGATATGAATAGAGATGGGCGAATTTCTCAAAAATTAGATTCGGTGACTTCGCCAAATTTTCCGACATAATTTGTTTCGGTCCGAATTGCTTCGGGATGAATCACATTAAAAAACAGCTATTTCCAGGCTGCACAGAGCCTGCAGGGTGCTGTAGAACCTTGTTCCATGCTTAAATATGCAGAGGGAGCTTGGTTTGGTCTTCATACAATGTTGTGTTTTAGTATGACACGCAGATGAATGCCGCCGCTCTTAGAATCGCTTCACTATAAAATTCCCCGGGGCACTTAAGAGGGAAAAACTAACCAAAAAACTGAAGCGGGAATTTAGCCTGATAAAGTCATGGCAGCGACAGCTGGAAAAAAACAAACTGAGGGCTCAGGGGGCAACATCAGTGACAGAGTGTGGAGGTGACGGCAGCAGCCACAGCAGCATGAGGTCAGAGAGTGGGACAGTGACATTCTGGAGGTGGCAAAAACTGGAGTAGGCCACAGAGTGGCACAATGACACAGTGTGGAGGTCACGGCAACAGCCACAGCAGCAGCATGAGGTCAGACAGTGGCACAATGACATTCTGGAGGTGGCAAAAAAAGGAGGAGGCCACAGAGTGGCACAATGACATAGTGTGGAGGGCACGGCAGCAGCCACAGCAGCAGCATGAGGTCAGACAGTGGCACAATGACAGTGTGTAGGTCACGGCAGCAGCCACAGCAGCAGCATGAGGTCAGACAGTGGCACAATGACAGAGTGTGGAGGCCACAGCAGCAGCCAAAACAGCAGCATGAGGTCAGGCAGTGGCACAATGACATTCTGAAGGTGGCAAAAACAGGAGTAGGCCACAGAGTGGCACAATGACACAGTGTGGAGTGCACGGCAGCGGCCACAGCAGCAGCATGAGGTCAGGCAGTGGCACAATGACATTCTGGAGGTGGCAAAACAGTAGTAGGCCACAGAGTGGCACAATGACAGAGAGTGGAAGTGACTGCAGCAGCAGCATGAGGTTAGAGAGTGGCACAATGACACAGTGTGGAGGGCACGGCAGCAGCCACAGCAGCAGTATGAGGTCAGACAGTGGCACAATGACATTCTGGAGGTGGCAAAAACAGGAGTAAGCCACAGAGTGGCACAATGACACAGTGTGTAGGTCTCGGCAGCAGCCACAGCAGCATGAGGTCAGACAGTGGCACAATGACAGAGTGTGTAGGTCACGGCATCAGCCGCAGCAGCAGCATGAGGTCACACAGTGGCACAATGACATTCTGGAGGTGGCAAAAACAGGAGTAGGTCACAGATTGGCACAATGACAGGGTGTGGAGGTCACGGCAGCAGCCACAGCAGCACCATGAGGTCAGGCAGTGGCACAATGACATTCTGGAGGTGGCAAAAGAGTAGTAGGCCACAGAGTGGAGGTGACGGCAGGAGCAACAGCATGAGGTCAGAGAGTGGCACAATGACAGGGTTTGGAGGTGACCACAGCAGCAACAACAGCAGCAGCAGCATGAGGTCAGAGAGTGGCACAATGACACAGTGTGGATGTCACGGCACCAGCAACAGCAGCAGCAGCAGCAGCATGAGGTCATAGAGTGGCACAATGACAGAGTGTGGAGGTGGGTGGCAATACCAGTCCCTGGTAAAGATGGTGGTAGGCAGATGGAGAAACTGTCAGCAGATGTGTGGCATCAGGCGGGTGGCGGCATCAGAATAGTGGCTGAGGCAGGTAGTTTGAACCCAGACTCATTTCTCACAGTTTGGGTGAGACGTCATGGCTGATGTAGTCTGACGCCTAAGGCATTGGTGTGTGGAAATCCTGGCCGATCCACGCCTGATTCATCTTGACAAAGGTCAGTCGTTCCACATTTCCCGTGGACAAGCGGGTTCTCCTTGGGGTAACGATGGCCCCCGCCGCACTGAACACCTGCTCTGATGCCACACTACTGGCCGGGCAGGACAGCTTCTCCACTGCAAACTCGGCAAATTGCGGCCACACATCCAGTTCGGCTGCACAGTAGTCCAGCAGATCTTCTAACTGGGGTGGCAGAGTGCTGTCCAAGTAGGCCACCACCTGTTGGTTCAGGGTCTGCTCCAGGTCCTGCTGCTGCTGCTGGCGACTGCCCTCCTCACTAGGCGAGCGAAGGAAGCTACTCATCAGTGACTCCAGACTGAGATTGCTGCTGATGGAGCTGGTACTGCTCCTACCCCCCCACCTTCCCCCAGCAGCCGCGGCAGTAGTATGTGAGCGCTGAAGAACCCCCGGTCAGACCTGTTAGAGGAGGGACGATGCCGCAAATAGGCAGCGGCCAACTGACTACGGAGGATTTCCCTATAGTATTTGAGTTTGTCCTCCCTCTCAAATAGCTGGGAAAAGGCTCCCATTTTGGACCGGTAACGAAGGTCCAATAGGGTGGAGAGCCAGAAGTCATCCCTCTGCCGGATGCTGACTATTCGGCTGTCACTAGCCAGGCAAATTAGCATGCTGCGGGCCATCTGCACAAGTGACTCCGAGGGGCTCCATGCCTTCATCTCCACTGTATACTGCCACGGTGCTTGCGGGTCATCTGCCTTGTCTTCCTCATCTCCATCTACCTCCTCCAGCTGCTCCTGCTTCTCCTCTCTTGTCACCTGGGTAGAAAATCCACTCATTTCACCAGACAATGTTTCTGCTCCAATGTCCTCCTCCTCCTCCTCCATTTCAGTCCCCACCGGACTCATGTGGCCACGAGATGTAGTCGCCACGTCTCCAGTCCCCTGCCCAGACAGATTTTTCAGCATCTGTTCCAGGACATGAAGCAGTGGAATGACGTTATTCATCCTGTAGTCCTGGCGACTGACAAATAACGTCGCCTCCTCGAATGGCCTCAACAAACGGCAGGTGTCACGCATGAGCTGCCACTGGCTGACATCAAAGTTACACAGGGGAGTACTGCTGTCCGCCTGGATCATCAAAAAATCGTTAATGGCCTTTCTCTGTTCATACAGTCGGTCCAACATGTGCAGGTGGAAACATCGCATATCAGAGTGTGTTGGGGGAGGCCGTTCTGCCGCTGCAACTCGAGGAGGGTGTTCCTGGCTTTGTAGGAATGGATGAAGTGCATGCACAGTTTCCTGGCCATTTTCAGAATCTTCTGAAGATCGGTGGAAGACTTCAGGAACCTTTTCACAACCAGATTGAACACATGCACCATGTAGGGCGCATGGACCATCCCTACTCGGTGCAGCGCGGACACCATGTTACTCCCATTGTCCTCACCACGGTTCCGATTTGCAGTTGGCGCGGAGAAAGCTACACATCGATTTCTTGCTGCATGACGCGGAGCAGTGTGACGTCGTTCGCCGAGGCAAGTCAGGTGTAGAACTGCGTGACACCGCTGTGCCCTACACATGTGGTATTATAAAGCAGTACTTGTGGTGGCTGAGATGGTGGTGGTGGTGGTGGAGGAGGAGGAGGTGGACATTGACGCAGGAGCCGCAGTTTGACAACTTGGAGGAGAAAGCGGCGTCTCCTGTCCAAGTTGTTGGTGTGCCTGGGCAGGAAGCACATTCACCCAGTGGGCCATAAAGGGCTGTAAAGGACATGTACTGGTCCTGACCGTAGTTACAGCTCCAGATGTCCACGCTGCCGTGCACCTTGGAACAAACCGTTAAGCTCAAGGACTGGCCCACCTTCTGTTCTACATATGTATGAAGTGCTGGTACTGCCTTTTTGGAAAATAAATTACGGCTTGGAACTCTCCATCTCGGCTCGGCACAAGCCATTAGTTCTATGAAGGGGTGCAGAGTCCCACCATTTGGAAAGGGAGGGACTGCAGTACCAACAACTTGGACAGGAGCACGGTCAGCTTCTGCACCTTAGGATGGTTTGACGCATATTGTTGTCTCTTTACAATCGCCTCGCTGAACGACTGCTGGCGCCATGAGTAGCGAGGAGCAGGAGCATCTGGACCGGGAGTTGATGGCAAAGAGAAACAGCTCCCTTCTGCAGAGGTGGTGGTGCCTTGACTGGCTGCAATGGCATGTGTGCCACTGGGCGCTGCTTCTGCTGTTGCTGCGGCGGCAGGATGGACCACGACATCTGAGCCACGTTTCTCCCAGGCCACTGGATGGTGACACTGCATTTGTTGACGCAGGGCCATGGTGCCAAAGTTAGCTCCCTGGCCACGCTTCACTTTCTGCCTACAGATTCTACATATACCCATATTCGGCTCCTCCGGTGTCTTAGCAAAGAACTGCCACACCGCCGCGTATCTGATTTTACCGCCAACGCTCCGCACTGAGTGACTACTGCCACCGCTGCCTCGCTGAGCCCATGTGCCGCTACTTTCTTGGACCTGCGAAGCGGGTTTTTTACCCCGTGGCCGCTTGGCTCCCGACCTCACACTGCTGCTATCCTGCTGACTCACGGCCACACAACCCTCTTGCTGGCTGCGCCGCTGTCTGACGCGCAAGCTGACGCCCTCTTCTCCTGACGATGATGAAGCCCTTGCCTCACCCTGCTCCCAAGTGCGGTCGGCTACATCATCATCTATTTGTGTTTCATCGTCACTGCTGTTTTCATCACCGGTCTTGGTATGCAGAGGCTGACCCCTCACAACATGACCTCCCATGCCACTCTCAACATCTATACTTTGCCGCCTACTGCAAGAAGCAGGGGATATTAGCCCCATTTCTTCACTGCCAAGTAGCTGCTGACTGCCCTCCTCAAATTGTTCATCCTCGCTATATAGTGGCGCTGAGACCAGACCACATAGAAGATCTCTGGCTGAGTGAACCGGATGGGGCAGAGGTGGGTTGAGGACGGGTGAGGGCCGCTGACCCGCTCCAGGGCCATGCCAACTAAGGGTTGTGTCTGATGTTCCCACCGACTCTTGGCTGGGGTTGTCAGATGTCATATGGGAGGAAGTGGATGACCTAATCAACCAATCAAGAACCATTGGGTTGCTGAACAACACACAGCCGCTAGATGACAGCGGGAGTTGTGGCCTCACCGAGTGACCCCTGCTGCGACGTCCCCTTGCTGTGCTGCGACCGTGGCCTGCTCCATGAATGTTTGTGCCTCTGCAAATCTCAGGTGAAGAGCCTGCCACCTCTCTGACATACTGTTTGTTCTAAAATGTACAGACACTGTTTGATGAAGATATCTGTATATGATAAATACACACCCAGTATTTGACTCCAAATGAACCCAGTAACAAGCTTGGGTATACCATGGATATAAATTGCGCTCCACAAGTGGCCAGGAAAAATTTACTTGTATGTGTCGTTTTAAAAACACTGTGTATTTTACTGAATGTAAAAGCACAAACAGGCTTAATTAACCTTCGGATATGAATTATGCTACAGGCAAAATTGCTTCTTTGGCGTGAAAAAGAACGTTTCTTTTACTAAGTACAACTGCAGAAAAATACTTAACCTTTGGATGTAAATTGCGCAAAAGAATTGAGCAACCAAAAACCACCAGCTTTGTAGCGTGTTACAATGGTGTTTATTTTACGCTACACAACAAGAGAAAAACTTGTAATTAACCTTCGGTTATGAATTATGCTACAGGAAAAATGTTTTTTTTGCCGGTGAAAAAGACAGTTTCTTTTAGTCACCACAGCAGCAGAACAATAATTAATTAACCCCTGGATGTGAATTGCGCAAATGAGTTGAGCAGCCAAAAACTAGCAGCTTTGTAGCGTGTTAAAATGGCGTGTATTTTGCGCTACACAGCAAGAGAAAAACTTGTAATTAACCTTCGGTTGTGAATTATGCTACAGGTAAAATGTCTTTTTTGGCGGTAAAAAAAGACGGTTTCTTTTAGTCACCACAACAGCAGAACAACACTTAATTAACCCCTGGATGTAAATTGCGCAAAAGAATTGAGCAGCCAAAAATGAAGTGGTATTTGTATTGTAAAAACGCTGTTTCTTTAAATGAATACAACAGGAACAGGCTTAGATCACCCTTAGATATTCAATGTGCTGTGAGCAGATGGCATTAAAATGTATATGCAGCTGCACTGGACGCACACTGGACTTCCGATCCAATACCCCACAAAATCAGAAATAGAACATTAAGAGAAGCAGTCTCTGAGACAAGCTGTGACACCCCCCAAAAATCGCTGTATAAAAATTAGTTCGTTAGTAAGAGATATCATTAGCAGCCATGGCAGCACCATCCCTAATCAGTACAGTGAGAGCGGTATGAGCTCCCAGCGTCGCGCCCGGACTTATATAGTGCGGTGACGTCACAGAATCCCGCCGGTCTCTGATTGGCTTAATCTCTGCACATGTCATGTAGGCTATGCCCTTCTTCCTCCCAGAGTTCTTTGCCCCATGTAACGCCATGTGCTCGCAGCCATTTTATCAATCAAAAGCACACTTCGTTCACGCGAAGTTCCCCAAAGTTCGACTTCGTTACGAACCGAAGTATTCCTGAAATTCTAAATGAATTCCACTTCGTTAGAATCAATTCGCCCATCCAACCACTGTCACACCCTCTGTCTCTGCCTCCTCCTCCTCCTCCGCCACCACCAAGCGTTCCACAGCTGCCCATGTCTCTCAGAGTCATGATCAGGGATCAGCCTTCGCTTCAGCTTCCACCGTCGCCCGAGTACCACCAGCACCACCAGAGACCAATCCTACCTATTCTCCTTCCACTAGTTTGATGACCTGCGTGCCACACAGCGGCCTAGTCTAGCAGCCAGCCTTTTATCTACCAGGTTTGGGAGCAGAAGAAACACTTCGACCCAAACCATCCCAAAGCCAAAAGCCTGAATGTAGGCATTGCCAAGCTTTTGGCTGTGGAAATGTTGCCTTTCCATCTGGTGGACACAGATGGGTTCCGCCACGTCATGGCCCTTGCCTGCCCCCAATACCAGATGCCGAGCAGGCATTTCTTTACCAGAAAAGCCGCCCCTGCCCTGGCCAGCCATGTGTCATCTAAAATTTCAAGCGCGTTGTCTGCATCTGTGTCTGGCAAAGTCCATCTGACCACCGACACATGGACTAGTAAGCGCGGCCAAGGCCGCTATATCTCTGTGACAGCTCACTGGTTGAACTGGGTGGATGTCTCTGGTGGTGACGGTTGCTCTCAGGCTCGGCGCACGCTCTTCAAAACCGCAGGGATGGTGCAGGGTTCTTTCCCCCAAGGTCCTCTAGTGACATCACATGCCCAGAGAAACCAGGCCGTGTTGAAATTAATCTGTCTTGGAGACCGTCCACACACAGGTCCGGAGCTGTGGACGGCTCTCCGCAACGAGACCGAGCGCTGGCTGGGTGACAAGAACCTTGTGCCAGGCAAGGTGGTGTGCGATAACGGTCGAAATCTGCTGGTCTCCCTTAAGATCGGTAGGCTGGAGCACATCCCTTGCCTGGTACATGTCATGAACCTTGTCGTCCAGAAATTTCTAAAGCGCTACCCGGGTCTGGACTGCCTGCTGAGGAAGGCTCGAGGTCTGAGTTCGCACTTCCGCCGTTCGCACCCTGCTTCGTCCCGCCTGGCTGCGTTGCAGCGTCAGCTCGGCCTCCCCATCAACCATTTTATTGTTGACGTGGCAACACGCTGGAATTCCACCCTCCACATGCTCCAGCGATTGTGGCAGCAGCGCTATACCATTACGCAGTATGAAGTGACACATGGCCTGACAAGCAGCGGTGCGGACCTCGGGGTGTTGAGCCACCGACAGTGGAGGCAGGTGAAAGAGCTCTGCACCATCCTTGCCAGTTTTGAAGAAGCCACCAAAATGGTCAGTGTAGACAATGCCCTTGTCAGCATGAGCATTGTGGTGATCTTAGTTCTGGAACGATCGTTGGACACTCTGAAACATCAGGTCCCACCAGCGACGGAGGTGGAGACGGACACAGATGCGGACACGGAGCCTTTCTCTCCGACGAATCCACAAGACCCGGCAGTTTCACAATTTTATCAGTCTTCATTAGACAGTGGTTCAGGGTCCAGGGCTAGTGCAAAGCGGCCCCTCAGCTCTCAGGGTGCATCATCTGAGGCAAGTCAGGGCTGTGCTGAAGCTGTGCCGGAGGAAGCAGAGGAGGAGGAGGATGAGGTATTCCTGGACACCGATGTTACCGACGTCCCTGCCTTGGAAAGAGGTTGGCACGAATTTGAGGAGGAAGATGAGGAAGATCAGTTTTCTAGTGCCCCTCCAACCAGAGGCTTGAGAAATCAAGGCTCCATCTCTCACATGAGTGCTTGGATGCTCCATTTCCTCCAACATGATCCTCGCATAAAGGCCATCAAAATGAACAACAGTTATTGGGTTGCCACACTCCTCGATCCCCGGTACAAAGCAAAATGCAGAACTTTCCTTCCCCCACACAAATAGAGAGTAAAATGCAGGAATTGGAGATTGTGCTGATTGATCAACTGGTGACATCTGTTGCGTCTGCTTCACGTTCTTCAAATGTCACGGTGGAACAACGTCAGCAACATATAGCAGTAGAGTGCCAAGTAGCCGTAGCCGTAGCGGCAGCAGCAGCAGTAGCGGCAGAAGCCTAATGGGTGACCTCTGGCAATCTTTATTTACCACCTCACCAACGCATGTAATGCAGGGCACACATACAACACACAGAGACCAGCTTAAGATCATGGTGCACGACTATCTGCGTCTCAACACCGATGTATTTGGATGTGTTCCGGACCCAATCGACTTCTGGGTATCCAAAATGGATGAATGGCCCGAGCTCGCTCCCCACGCCATAGAGGTGTTGTCCTGCCCAGCAGCCAGCGTCATATCTGAGCGGATCTTCAGCACAGCTGGAGGAGTCATTACAGACAAACGCATCCGGCTTTCCACAGATAATGTGGATCGCTTGACTTTCATCAAGATGAATCAGGTGTGGATCTCTGATTATGTTGTGGCCCCAATTGCCGAGGTCACCGATTAGTTGCCGGTCTACTTCACATTCCTCTTCCAAAAGAAATGGTCCTCTTGAAAACTTTTTTTAAAAATGATCATTTCTTACTGCAATTTTTATTCTCAGTTCCCAAAAGTTCATTTTGCTGGTTTTGCTGTGAGGAGACTGTAAAAGACACCAAAGGTTCATGAAAAAAAACGTATTCCATTACTCACTTTGGGCAACATGTATGATCGGGCTTTTCGCCTGTTTTTTGGTGTAACCTGCGCCTCCCGGCCCGAATCCCCCTGTCAGACGCAGGGATGTGATGTTAGGCGCAGTGTTTGCCACTTTCAGCTGCGCCCCGCATGAAGGGGCGGGCAATGGACGCAGTGTGGGCGCGGTGTGGGCATTCCGGGGTGGGACGCAGCGCGCTTGAAAACTCCGAGGCATGTACGATCGCGAGTCGGCAAAGTGCGGCGCATTGCAGCGCTCGGCAGCTCCGACAGTCAGACTTGGTTTATTCTGGTCTAAATGCTCCGGCGGAGGCGAAGTGAAGCGAGAACGGAACAAGAGAGGAAGCATAGAACATCCCAACACAAAACTCGTCTCTCATCTCCGTGCAGCATGGAGTATGATTCCAACAAAATCGCCTTTATAAAGGCGGAAAACATTCTCAGAAAAGAGCTCAAACCTCAAAAATAAAAACAACATAAAAAAAATCACTTTCCAGGAATTAGGATATTGGAAATTGCCGGGAAATACTGTAATTCAAATTCTGAAAGCTATTCTCATTGGTCGGCAGAAACCGGCCAAACAGAATAGGAGCGACAGTGAACCATTTAAACCTATGGAGAACTATTGACCAATCAGAATCAAAGGCGGGACAGTTCAAAATACAGTAACAATGCAGAAAAGAGCTGATTGGCTGAGCGAGCGGGGGCTTGGCTATCTCGGCCAATCAGAATAGGAGCGACAGGGACCCATTATAGGCTATGGAGAAGTTTGAACCAATTAAAATCAAAGGCGGGACAGTTCAAAATACAGTAAAAAGGTAGAAAAGAGCTGATTGGTTGAGCTAGCGGGGGCTTGGCTATGCCAGCCAATCAGAACGCGAGCTACTTCTCCCATTGTAGTCTATGGAGAGATGGGCGCAATGTAATCTTGGCTCTCAGCGCCGTGCGGCATGGAGTATGAATAAAAAAATCATTTTTATTAGTTGTAAAATATTCTCTGAAAAAGAGCTGAAAGCTTCTATAAACATAAATCAATTAAATTCCGAACAAAGCGTTTGTCGCCGAGACCGGCACTACATAAGGAATTGGGATATAGAGAATTGCCGGGAAATACAGTAATTCAAATTGTTTAAGCTCTTCTGATTGGTCGGCAGAAGCCAGCCAATCAGAATAGGAGCGACAAAGACCCATTATATCCTATGGAGAAGTTTTGACCAATCAAAATCAAAGGCGGGGACAGTTCAAAAACAGTAAAAAATGCAGAAAAGAGGTGATTGGTTGAGCTAGCGGGGGCTTGGCTATCCCGGCCAATCAGAGCGCGAGCTACTTCTCCCATTGTAGTCTATGGAGAGATCGGCGCAATGCAATCTCGGCTCTCAGCGCCGTGCGGCATGGAGTATGAATAAAAAAAAACATTTTTATTAAGTGTAAAAAATTATCAGATAAAGCGCTGAAACCTTCTATAAAAATAAAGCAGTTAAATCCCTAACAACACGTTTGTTGCCGAAACCGGCGCTACATCAGGAATTGCAATAGAGAGAATTGCCGGGAAATACAGTAATTCAAATTGTTTAAGCTCTTCTGATTGGTCGGCATAAACCAGCCAATCAGAATAGGAGCGGGCAGTGGCCATTCTAACCTATGGAGGAGAATTGACCAATCAGAATAGGAGCGACAGGGACCCATTCTAACCTATGGAGAAATATTGACTAATCATATTCATAGGCGGGTCAGTTCAAAAATACAGTAAAAATGGAGAAAAAGAGCTGATTGGTTGAAGCGGGCGGGGCTCGTCCAGCTTAGCCAATCAGAGCGCGAGCTACTTTCTCATAGAGTTCTATGGGGAAAAGAAATTCAGAGCGAGCTCGGTGATTGGCGACGTTAAAAGAGGCGCGGTTATTTGGACCAATGGGAGAGCGAGCGACGCTCCTATGGGTTTTCTAATGCAATCTGAAATAATACTGTATATGGCCTAAATCACATGATAAGACTACAGAAGTTGTCCCGATGTGTATATAAAATGAACAATAATATGGGCGTAAAGAAAAAAAAAATTAATTCACGAAATTCATTTGTATTTCTTTATTTTCGTTACACACATACTATTGATCCTTGGCTAACGAAAATAAAGAAATAAACATGATTTTATTGAATTAAAAAAATTTTTTCTTTACCCCCATATTATTCTTCATGTGAGGCGCAGTCCCGCACTGTTCCCATGTCCACACACTGTGCCCATGTCCCCGCACTGCGCCCCAAACACTGGCGAGGCGCAGCGGACTTTACATAGGATGTATGAGCGCGCCCCAGTGCCGACATAAATCAGGCGCAAATTTCGTGGAAAGGTGCGCCCCGACGTGGCGAGATTCATACATGTCGCCCTTTATCTTCAGAATTTTTCACATTGTCAATGGTTTTGGGGTTATGGTGCTGTGAGATACAGCTATAATCATGGTCCTTTGGAACAGAAATGTTGCTTCTAAGTGGCATTTCTCCCTCACAATTTTTAACAGTGGCTGAGAAGTCATTTTTATAATTTTTTGGGGGCATCTTGCTGTGAGATACAGCTATAATCATGGTACTTTGGAACAGAAATGTTGCTTCTAAGTGGCATTTCTCCCTCACAATTTTTAACAGTGGCTGAGAAGTCATTTTTATAATTTTTTGGGTCACTTTGAAATTCAGCAATACTACAGATCCTATTATAAAAAAAAAAGTGGTTTCTAACAGACATTTGTTCTTCACAATTGTCAAGAGTGGCTCAAGGGTCATATTTTGAATTTTTTTGGGGCATGTTGCTGTGAAATGCAGCTATACTACAGGTCCTATTGTAAAAAATGTGGTTTCTAACAGACATTTGTTCTTCACAATTGTCAAGAGTGGCTCAAGGGTGATGGTGCTGTCAAAAAAAGGAATAGGTAGGACACTGTTAATGGACACATATTGCAAAATGACTTGTTTTTGCAAGATCTTTAACATAGCTAGCAATGTCTGTAGTTAGACAACCCGTTGAATACAATAACAAAAGAGAAACAAAGACGTGGTGGGATTCCTTCCTCGTTTAAAAATGTGTTTTTTAGAATTAAACTACTAAAAAACTTGCATGTACAAAATAGCTGATACAAATATTTCTCTGAATTGTACAAGGGAGGTACAGGAAGACTTAAACAGATGTAGGTTACAGAGGACAGGTAGAGTCAATGTTCAGTTCAACTAAAATGGTGGTTGAAAGACTCCTTTTTCCGGCACTTTTTAATCTGTGGGTCATGCAGGTTTGGGGGCTCATGATGTGGCCCAGGACATGGATAATCAATGTCCAGTTCAACTAAAATGGTGGTTGAAAGACTCCTTTTTCCGGCACTTTTTAATCTGGGGGTCATGCAGGTTCGGGGCTCATGCTGTAGCCCAGGACATGGATAATCAATGTCCAGTTCAAGTAAAATGATGGTTCAAATAATTCTGCCTTCTGGCACTTTTGAATCTGGGGGTCATGTAGGTTTAAGGGCCATGCTGTGGTACAAGACAGGGACAGTGAATGATCCGTGACTTTTTTTCTGTGGCTTTTATAACCTAAGTGTGTTGCCTAAGATGTAGCACGTATCCATTTGACTGTTGTGGATGTTAATTCCAGCTGCTCCAGCCCTGTTTGGTTGTAAGAATGAAGGTGTTGTTCCTCTCCCATAGACTTTAATGGTCATCGGCGATAATCTATTATCGACTACGGAAATTGTCTTGATAATTGACAATATCGACTATCGACCCGATGACGATAGTCGACGTAATCGCTCATCCCTAATGATGACGTGAGAGTGTTTGCTGATGACACTGTTGACAAATCTTTTGATAGATTATAGCAATGTTGCTAGGGAATAACAAACAAGACATTCCATGGTGCATACCACAAGATTTACTACATTTTTGGAAATATAATTAAAAAAAAACTCTGAATGCCTTTTTTACAGTCACGGGTATTCAAAGGTACAATAGGGTCCTATGTACTTTCATCAATACTGAATTGTAGCTCCATGCAGTTAGAAGGACATATTATTCCTTTGAGCACTTCCTTTTTGTTTGCTTCTGTGATTAACAGTGTTGGTATGAAGCTGTAATCTTTAAGGAAAAAAAGTCATAATGTTTTCTTGTTGATTTAATGTGTATTGTGTATTGTGGGTATATTTAAAGCAAAGATGCAAGAGCTTTCTCTTTGGAATTTTAATATTAATTGGAAAAACATTCAGGAACTCCATTACATGAGTCAACAACATAATGATTCTATATAATGGTAAATTTGCCTGTCCTGGACCGCAGCATGACCCTCAAACCTGTCTGACCCACAGATTAAAAAGTGCCGGAAAAAGGAGTCTTTGAACCACCATTTTAGTTGAACTGGACATTTACTATACCTGTCCTGGACCGCAGTATGACCATTAAACCTGTCTGACCCACAGATTAAAAAGTGCCGGAAAAAGGAGTCTGTCAACCACCATTTTATTTGAACTGGACATTGACTATACCTGTCATGTACCACAGCATGACCCCTAAACCTGTTTGACCCACAGATCACAATTTGTAACTATGCTATTTTGTACAGTGACTGTCATTTAGTATATTTTTTGGTAACTGTCATTTGTTTACAGAATTTATTTAGGGAAGTTTTATTTATAGTTTTACATTATTATCATTTTGCTTTTTTTCAAGGGTGATAACATACAACATACTCCCCTCCCTGCAGTTTAAAAGGTATTTTTTACACGTGTAGATGTGATAATTCGATCGCACACCCCATAAGTAATAAAAATGTCCTAATCATCCCCAAAACACTTCTTAGTTGAGAAGACATTTGCCCTTCTGGCTTCTGAGAGTGATTCAGCCAATTAATTCATTGGTTTCATTTTTCCTCCAAATCCTTCTTCAGTGATTAGGGACAGACTCCCCTGGAGTCCCCTGGATATCAAATGATGCGACCCCATAATGACTCCAGCCCCAGAAAATTGTAAGCCTCAAATTGTGCAATTTGTGTCCAGCCCTGGAGCCCTTTTTGAAACTACTTAACCCCACAGAAATCACCTTTTTCAAAATCTTATTTTTTAGAGAAATTTGAAGCTCTCCTGATTGCCTGTAACGGTGAGAGCTAGTGCTGCCGTCATTCATCTGTTAACGCGGAGGTTCAGCTGCCAGGGCCAGACTTACAGTGGGTGCGGTGAGAGCCCAGGCTAGCGTCTGTCATCTATTAACATGCAGGTTCAGCTGCCAGGGCCAGACTTACAGTGGGTGTGGTGAGAGGCAGGGCTGGCATCCGTCATCTATTAACACGGTAAAAATGCCCTTATGACGCAGCAACGAAAACAGTCGTGCTGAAGCAGAGTGCGGAAGCGGAAGTGTGAGATAAGACCTCCAGCCTTCCTCAGTACACAGTCAAGACCTGGGTAGCGCTTGCCCCTCTGTATGAGTGCGGACCAATTGAGCTTCACTTGGAAATGCTGGTGGTTGACGCTCCACCCAGGTGCCCTTTTTCTTGGCATTCTTTTTCTCGTTTTACTCAATGTGCTGGAGGAAATTTTTCTTTGTTCTCTGTCCATGCTACATACTCCATGTCCTCTGAATAACCTACATCTGGTCAAGTCTTCCTGTACCTCCCTTGTACAATTCAGAGGAATATTTGTACCAGCTATTTTGTACATGCAAGTTTTTTAGTAGTTTTATTCTAGAAAACTCATTTTTAAAATAGGATGAAATCCAACCACGTCTTTGTTTCTCTTCCTTTTAATTGTATTAAATGGGTTGTCTCACCACAGGGATTGTTAGCTATGTTAAATATCTTGCAAAAAAAGTCATTTTGCAATATGTGTCCATTAACAGTGTCCTACCTATTTCTGTTTTTGACAGCACCATGCCCCATAAAATTCAAAACATGACCCTTTGGCCAGTCTTGACAATTGTGAAGAACAAATGTCAGTTAAAAACCAAATTTTATAAAATAGGACCTGTAGTATAGCTGGATTTCACAGCAGCATGACCCAAAAAATTATAAAAATGACTTCTCAGCCACTGTTAAAAATTGTGAAGGAGAAATGCCACTTAGAAGCCACATTTTTGTTCCAAAGGGACCTTGATTATAGCTGTATCTCACAGCACCATGACCCCAAAACCATTGACAGTGGGAAAAGTTTGAAAGATGAATTGAGTAAATGGAATACGTTTTTTTCATGAAACCTTGTACAATTGGTGTCTTTTATAGTCTCCTCACAGCAAAACCAACAAAATGATCTTTTGGGAACTGAGAATAAAAATTGCAGTAAGAACTGATCATTTTAAAAATCATTTTTCCAGTGGACCATTTCTGTTTGAAGAGGAATGTGAAGTAGACCGGCAACTAATCGGTGACCTCGGCAATTGGAGCCACAACATCATTAGAGATCCATGCCTGATTCATCTTGATGAAAGTCAAACGATCCACATTATCTGTGGAAAGCCGGGTGCGTTTGTCTGTAATGACTCCTCCAGCTGTGCTGAAGGTCCGCTCAGATATGACGCTGGCTGCTGGGCAGGACAACACCTCTAGGGCGTGGCGAGCGAGCTCGGGCCATTCATCCATTTTGGATACCCAGAAGTCGATTGGGTCCGGAACACATCCAAAAACATCGATGTTGAGACGCAGATAGTCGTGCACCATGATCTTAAGCCGGTCTCTGTGTGTCGTATGTGCGTTGGTGAGGTGGTAAACAAAGATTGCCAGAGGTCCCCAATTAGGCTTCTGCCACAATGCCTGCTCCTGCTGCCGCAGCTACTTGGGGCTCTACTGCTGTCACGTTGCTGACGTTGTTCCACCGTGACATTTGAAGAACGTGAAGCAGTGGCAACAGATGTCTCCAGTTGATCAATCAGCACGATCTCCAATTCCTGCATTTTACTCTCTATTTGGGTGGGTGGAAGGAAAGTGCTGAGTTTTGCTTTGTACCGGGGATCGAGGAGGGTGGCCACCCAGTAACTGTTGTTCAGTTTCATGGCCGTAATGTGAGGATCAAGTTGGAGGAAATGGAGCATCCAAGCACTCATGTGAGAGGGAGCCTTGATTTCCCAAGCCTCTGGGTCGAGGGGCACTAGCAAACTGATCTTCCTCATCTTCCTCCGCTGCCTCAAATCTGTGCCAACCTCTTTCCAAGGCAGGGACATTGGTAACGTCGGTGTCCAGGAATACCTCATCCTCCTCTTCCTCCGCCACAGCTTCAACACAGCCCTGACTTGCCTCAGATGATGCATCCTGAGAGCTGAGGCGCTGCCATGCACTAGCCCTGGACCCCGAACCACTGCCTAATGAAGACCGATGAAATTGTGAAACTGTCGTGCCTTCTGGATTCAACAGAGAAAAGGCTCCGTGTCTGTATCTGTGTCCGTCTCCTCCTCCGTCGCTGGTGGGACCTGATGTTTCAGAGTGTCCAACGATCGTTCCAGAACTAAGATCACCACAATGCCCCATGCTGACAAGGCATTGTCCACACTGACCATTTTGGTGGCTTCTTCAAAAACGGCAGGATGGTGCAGAGCTCTTTCACTTATCACTCCACTCTCGTGGCTCAACACCAGCTGCTTGTCTCAGGCCATGTGTCACTCTTTTACTGCGTAATGGCTTGGTCACTGCTTCCACAATCACTGTAGCATGTTGGAAGGGTGGAATTCCAGCATGTTGCCACGTCAACAATGAGACCGGTTGACGGGAAGGCTGACTGATGCTCGCAACGCAGCCCCAGGGCGGGACGAAGCATGGTGGTGAAACGGCGGAAGTGTACTCAACCTTCGAGCCGTCCTCAGCAGCTCAATGCAGACCGGGTAGCGCTTTAGAAATTTCTGGACGACAAGGTTCATGAACATGTGCCAGTCAAGGGATGTGTTTCATTTCCAGCCTACCGATCTTAATGGGCGGCCCACAGGATTTCAACCCGTTATCGCACACCACCTTGCCTGGCACAAGGTTCTTGTCACCACAGCAGCGCTTGTCTCGGTTGCGAAGAGCCCGTCCACAGCTCCTGACCTTGTGTGAACAGTCTCCAAGAAAGATTGAATTCAACACGGCCGTAGTTTCCTTCTGGCATGTGATGCCACCATAGGACCTTGGGGGAAAGAACCTTGCACCTTCCACGTCGGAACACAGTTTGATGAAGAGCGTGGTACACACCCTGAAAGCCACCCGTCACCACCAAGACCATTCCACCCAGCTTCACCCAGTGAGCTGTCACAGAATATTGCATCCTTCTGGCCGTCAGATTAACTAGTCCATGTGTCGGTGGTCAGATGAGACTATTGACGGACACAGATGCAGACAACGCCGCTTGAAATTTAGATGATACGTGGCTACAAGCCCAAGGCAAGGGAACAGCTTTTCTGGCAAAGAAACATGCCTGCTCGGCATCTGGTATTTGGGGGCTGCAAGGGCATGATGTTGCGGAAACCCATTCTGTGTTCCCCTCTAGATGGAAAGGCAACATTTCCAAGGTCCAAAAGCCTGGCAATGCCGACAATTCTCTAGGCGCGTTTATCTGGCTTTGGGATGGTTGGATAAAGTGTTTTCTTTTGCTCCTCAACCGGAAGACAGAAGGCTGGCTGCAGACATGGGCCGCTGTAACGGCATGCAGGACGTCAAACAGGTGGAAGGAGAAGGGGTATAGGATGGGTCTTCTGGACAGGTGCACTGTGGTACTCAGGTGACGTGGACGGCTGTAGCTGAGGCTGATACTTGATCATGACTCTAAGAGAACATGGCAGTCTGAGGGTACAGTTTGTATGGTTGCGGAGGAGGAGGAGGCAAGAGACAGAGGGTGTGACAGTGGTTGGAAGCCCGGCTCGGTGTGGTGCCTTCTATTTGGCCAAGTGTTGCCCTCCATTTCAACTCATGTCTTCGCTGCAATGTGACTAGCCATGTTGGTGGTGGTTAAACACCTAAGATTCTTGCCTCCTACTGATCGCGTTTACGGCAAATGCGCATATGACATCGCTGATGGTGAATCAGAGCGCCTTGCTCGAAAAAGGGCCCAGGCTTGAGAGGTCCTGGACGCTTTTCGACGGCGATTAAGCTTAGGAGCGGTGTTTTCCGCTGATCGTTTTATGACTGGCTGGCGGAATAATCTAGCAGACTATTTCAACAACCGCCCTCTCACCCTCTCCTTTTGAGGCGGGAGCCATACTGACCACTACCCAATCGTCTTCACACTCCCGTCCCAGTGGATATGAATGCTCGCAAGCAAATTTTGCTGAAAACATGAACAACCCTTGTATCCGCAATGTCGTCATCATCATCATCAACACAGGTGACTTCCTCGTCCTGAACATTCTGCATCCTGGAGCTGGCGCGAGCATCAAGCAGCAACATGCACTGCAAACACGTTGCCGACACCGGGCCGGGATTTTTGCCGATTGACCGCTTTCGTTCTCCCTCCTCTGTTGATATCAGTAATTGGGCGTCCAGAGCCAGACCAAAATCACCTCCTTTGGCCCTTGAATTTTGGAAATGCATTCTTGAACTTCTGACCCCAACCGCATTTGTCCATCCAAAGAGGTCTTGAGAAAAATGGATTATCCACAGTGGTGGGTACACGATTGAAATTGGCTCGCCTTCGCTTCATGTTGGATGGATCGGACGATGGATGATGCCGACATTTTTTGGTCCGTGACTGGGAGGATGAGGAGGTAAGACTTCTGATGCAGGTTGTATTAAACCACTGAGAACAGTTGGCAAACGCTGTTTCATTACTGAGATCTTCACAGGGCCTGACCCAGCAATGACACATGCCTGACTGTTTCTGCAACCGACGATTCCGGTGGCTTGCATGTTTCACCAGCACTGGAAGGAGAACCTTCCTCGTACGACCAACACTACCTCCGCGCATGTCACATGCTCAACCCGCCTCTTTGCTCGCTCACCACCTTCATTCGCTCCATGTTCAGAAAAAGATAAAAATTTTAAGAAGGTAATGGAGAGTTTTTTTTTGACAGTCTCCTAATGAAAGACGGCAAATTACCAAGACTATCTTAAATCCCATCCCTCTTAATTCATCCTCTCTACAGCCAACTAGGATTAAAAACGATGAATTGTGATCTCTAGCGAATACCTGCGTGAAATGCGGTCCTGGAGTGGAGAGAACCTAAGACAAAATTAACAGTGTTCTTCCTTCAGTCCCAGGGGACATTACACACGCCCAGTACAGGAACTCAGGAAATCTGGATATTCACTCAACGAAAATATCATAGCAAGTGCGTCTAATCTGGCGCCAAACTGAGATTCAACAAGCGCAATAAAAACATATTCAGAAGTTACACGATAGAAATTGCCTTTTTTGCAGCAATGACAAACGAGAAAAGTTGCTAGAAAATTTTTCCTATCAGCATTGGCGTCGTCTCAACGTTGCTATTGTGAAAATAACTAGGGCCGCACACTTACAATACAGCTATATAAAAGACATATACTGATAACAAACGGTGGTTTTAGCACCAATGAAATACCCAAACAGTAACTCAAAATTCTGTTCCAAATTTTAAATACAATGTGGGTTTTGAAAAAAAAACTGGGGCGAAAACCAAAGTGCAAATACAGCTATTTAAAAGTTATTCGGGATAAAAAAAGGTGGGGTTTTTCACCAATGAAAATTTCAACACAGTTACCCCCAAATTTTTGATGCAAATTTAAGTACAAAGGGCTCTTTGAAAAAAAACGGGCCCCACCAAAGTGAAAAAAAGCTATTTAAAATTTTTAAGGATAATAAAAGGTGGGTTTTTTACCTATGAAATCCCTGCAATTATAGCAAATTTTGTATGGTAATATAAGTACAAATGGGTCCCCTTTTAACAAAAATGGGGTGCGCCCCAAATGAAAAACCCTAATTAAAAGATATGGATAATTTAAAAAATGGGTAAGCACTAGTCTTCTTTAAAAAAGTCTCTGTCTAAAAATAACTACGAGTGAAAATTTCTAATCTACCATGTTTCTAATGTTCACATTAAAAAGCAAGTTGTCTGTTAATAAAGAAACTGTGTCTCTGAGCTGAGTGAGCTTTTGAGAGAGATCTAGCACCTCTGCTCTAACAGAGACACTGACAACACTGATGGACAGGAAGCGCTGTTCTATGCAAAAACGAGGGGGCTGTGTTTTTAAACCATAACTACAGTCATGCGTTGCCACCCAGCTTAAACCCCCGCTTTTATGCCTAAGTGATTTGCTGGGGCCCCCAAAAAGGCAAGAAGGACGAAAATGGCGCATAAGTAATGATTTGGGCGATTCTCCCTAAAATTTTGCGTGATCGGAAATTTTTTCCCACAACCCAAAAACCGTGCCGATTTAACTTTTTCGACTATAATCAAATCCCCAGTTAAGGTACTTTAAAAAATTTATAAACCCTCTAAAAATACCTTCTTTTGGTAACTAACCCTTTTATGGAAAATTTTTCAAGGGGTTGGGGGTTTAAAATTTACCCCAAAAGGTGTTTCAACCCCTTTTTTTTTGTTTTGAAAATTTTAAAAAAAATATATTTTTTCCAATAATATGCAAATTTTAGCTGAAAATATGTTATTTTATTTTCACGCAGTTTCTTCAGCAACATATAAAATGCTGTTTGAGTGCACTGCAGGGAGTACAAGGAAAGGAACACTATTTGGCTTTTGGAAAGCAGATTTTGGTTGGTGCCATGCTACCTTTGCAAAGATCCTAAAATACCAGAATAGGTAAAACCTTTCAGAAGTCACCCCATTTTGGAATCAACACGCCTCAGAGATTTAATCTAGGATATTGTGCATTTTGGGCCCACAGCTGTTTTACATTTTTTGGGCATTGGGCCATGAAGAAGGGAAAAAAAACAGCAATTTCGTCATTATTTTTTGGGTTTTAATTTTACAGCATTTGCTGGCAGTAAAAAGACATGATTACTTTACTATGCGGGTTGGTACAATTACAATATAAATTTTATATAGTTTTTTATATTTAACTTTACACAATAGAAATTCTTTTTGTAAAAAAGTGCGTTTTTATGTCATCATAGTCTGACAACCATAACTTTTTTTCATTTTCTGAATACAGAACTGACTAGGGGTTTGTTTTTTGCAGGATAAGTTGACATTTTCATTGATACCATTTTGGGATTCGTATGACACTTTGTTCGCTTCTTAACAACAATTTTGAGCAGCAGAATAAACAAAATACAGCAATCCTGGTAGTGTTTTCTATTTTTACAGTGGTCACCATGATTTATGAATGACATGTTTATTTTACTAAGTAGATTGATAAATGTTCATACTGCGGGTTCTAGTGCTGATTTTGGTCATGGATTCCACGACCGGAATTGGTGGACAATCCGATTGAAAACTGATATACACTATGCCCTACATAAGTTCCGCTTTGTCATTCAGACAATGCTGATTTTACATGAGTATTATTGGCACATAATATCTGCGCCTACATAGAATTGACAACTGACAATTCTTTGAAGCGTTTTACATGCCAATAATAGCAAAGTATTGGAAGTAGAAATCTGCCTCATGCAGTCCAGGTCATTTCCTCGCTAAAATTTTGTGCGCTGGAAAACGCAGAATTTTCAATGAAGAAAATATGCTTTTTCAGCACTGACAATGCCAGTGCTCAAAAAGCCGTCATAGGAGCCTACCCTTACAGCATTACCAAATATATATATATATATATATTATATATATATATATATATAAAATATATATATATAATGTTTTACTGCTTTTGCATGATAAAAATGTTTTTAACCTCTCACCCCCCCCTGGACCTATAAGTACCCGCTACATAGCTGGCGGGTGTTAGCTGCTAATTGCAGCTAACACTCGGCGGTGAAATCATGGGATGGTGCCGGCGCCATCTTGCGCTGTTTAACCCCTTAGATGTTGTGGCAAAGATGGCCGCAGTGTCTAATTCATAGAGAAATGGTGCCGCACACTGTTTCTCACTTCGATTAAGGCGTCCGCGGTTAAATTGCTGGCTCCCAATCTGTTAACATGGCAGCTGGAAGCTTTTTGAAGGCTTCCATCACTGCCATATTTTCTCTTTTACTACTTCCTGCCGAAGATTAAACGTCGTGAAAACAAAACTCCCGCAAACATCGTGCAACTACGGTTTTTTTTTCACATTTTGCCCCACTTACAATTTTTTTGCCGTTTACCAGTATATTCTATGGTATGATGAATGACACCATTAGAAAGTAGATCTTGTCACGCAAAATAAAAGCCCTCATATGTCTATGTAGATGGAGAAATAAAAAAAGTTATGGCTCTGGGAAGACGAGGAGGGAACAAACGAAGAGTCACGTTATTTTGACAGTGGTGGATTAAGGGATTAAAAAAAAAAAAGCATGGTGATGTCACAGACAGCTTGGAAGTGTTTATTATACTCCCGGCCTGCCAGGTACACACAAAGCAGCAGTGATCACCAGTGCTGCAATGAGAGAAGACAGAAGGATCTCCCTCCTTCTGTTATTCCCCTTGCTGCAGTGAATATAATAGATCATTGCTGCTAAGGGTTTAATCACCCATGGCCGGCGCTCACTAGAGAGTAGGGCCCAATACAGACTTCTGTGGTAGCCCACTAGTAACAGTGATGTAGTCTGATTAATCACTACCCTTTGTTTTCTATCACAGAGCCAGTTACTTTCCCATTTGCAAACATTTTCCCCTAATCCAAGCATTCTCATTTTACTCGCCAACCTTTTATTTGGCACAGTATCAAGTGTTTTAAAAAAAAATCCAGATATATGACATTCAGGGAGATTTAAAAATGTATGAATGGGGCTGTGCCTGATATCGGGCTGAAAAGAGGCCAGCCCCGTGCGTACAATGTCTTACCTCGACCCAGAACTAACCTCCTCATAGAAGCTGATGAGATTAATTTTACCAGACCGATCCTTCATAAACCCATGCTGGAATGGAGTTATGTATTTATTTTCAGTAAGAAACTCCAGTACAGCAATTGTCCTGTGCAGCTCACCCTATTAGACTCTTGTATAAAGTTATAGTGATGTATAATTTTTTCCCCCCAAACACATTTTAACTAGAAGGTGCCCACTAATGGAGGGTTCACCACATACATGTTGTAAGGTGATGCCTGGCTGGCAAACATATTCAGTCTAAGTCTGGGTAAGCTATGTTGGTTGTACACAGCTACTTATATATTCAGCTACTGGCCCATACTATTAAGACAAAATCATTTTTTTATGTTATTACTGCTCTTTTTGTACAATTTGTACATGTACTCAGTTTAGTATGATCAATATCAGTTACATTTTAGGGACATTTCTATTCCAGTGATTTATATTTCTGCACAATATGCATTATTATAACAATGCTATAATTATAAAGGATTACTTCCATGAGTAGATTTTACTATTGTCTCTACGCATCTGTTCATCCTTCCCTTATTCCCCCTCTTTATGTTTTTACATTTATTCCTGTAGAAAGGAAGCAGTGGACACCTACCAGGAGAAACATGGTATAAACCAGTTTTATAACAATGCACTTAGATCATTAGATGAAATATACATTTATTGAAACATCAATGTTTTCCTGCAGTTCTTTTACATCAAGACATTTATTTTTTCACACTAGTTTTTCATCTTTTCCTTGAACTTTTGCGCAGCGGATAACAAAGCTTTAACCATTTCCTGATGGGTGACTGTCCCTGACACAGCTATAGAGTATACAATACATGAACAAGCCAAAGGAAACTTTTTCCACACAGTAGTACTACATACAATGCAGTGGTTTAATGGCATATCATAATATATTTATCTACAGTGGTACTTGGAAGTTTGTGAATCCTTTAGAATTTTTTATATTTTAGAATTTTTTTTACCTAAAATGACATTTAGATTTTTCACACAAGACCTAAAAAATAAAAAAGAAAAAAAAAAAAATAGAAAAAAAATATTAATTATGACCCTTTGTGCTCTCACGTTTCTGGCAATTTGAGATTGTCCTCCAAGCATCGGCTTGGAGAAAGTTTAGCCCATATCTCTATACAAAACAGCTTCATCTCTGTTATGTTGGTGGGTTTCCTTTCATGGACTACTCGTTTCCGGTCCTTCCACAATATTTCTATTTTATTAAGGTCAGGACTTTTACTTCTCAGTCCCAAAACTGCAACTTCATTCTTCTTTAACCAATCTTTGGTAAAACTACATCTTTGCTTATGGTCGTTGTGTTGCTGCCTGACCCAAATAGCAAGAAAGTGTTGCGTGAATATGTCCCTGTTCGATTCAACACAGGTTTGACCCAACTTGTAAACATAATTAGTGTTTAGGACATCCCTAATCATAATCCTAACCCTAAATTGCAATTAGGGTATTTATGTCTTTTTTAGGGTAAACTTACCTATCCGTGGTGCTTCTGGGTCTAGCAGCATTGTTGCTCTGATGTCACTTCAATTTCTATGTAAGTTCCAGCCTAATTTACTGTGACACTAGAAATGACAGCATGATGGGATGATGGCACTGCTGGACTATGAAATGCCACTGAAAGGTAAAATCACAGAAATATGGCCATACTGCACAATGGCAGAACAAAAAACATTACCTGTTGGAGGCAACATGGGAAAAGTTGCACAGTTCCAGAATCCTGACTATCACTCACTCACTCACAACTTACTAGCCATAACGGGAACAATTTCTTACAGGGGAGATTGCTCAATTGCAAAAAATACTGATAAACAATTCACACGCACATAGATGAGGCTTATAAAGAGTGCCAGCTATATGGGTTACATGTGGTACACCCAGGGGAATAACTAGGGAAGTCTGGGCCCCATAGCAAACATTTGGATAGGTTCTCCCTACATCCCGCCTCCTCGACCATGAACATTTACCAGGACCTCTTAAGTAATGCAGTTACTAGATAATACAAGGAGTAAATACCTCACCATAGATATCATCGTCATGCTGCTACCAAACAAATCCCACTATACCCAGACCAAGATTACTAATAGCGCTACTACACATGGACCTGATTATGCTGTTAGACCATGACCACAAATTATCAACACATAGTGACTGAACAATATCCCTATACTATTACTGAATAAATATCAGTATACAAAGACCAATTTTACTGCCATGTAGTGGTTTATACCAGTGTACACAGCTGCCCTACAGATTGTATATTATCTCCATACAGTGACCAAATAGTGTAAGATATGTGAACACAGGCTCTGCATACTGTATTTAAATGCAATACAGTGACCAATAAGTGGTATATACCAGTGTACACAGGTTCCCTACTGACTGTATATTACTACCATACAATGGCCATATAGTGGTAGACACCAGTGTACACAGGCTCTGCAGACTATTACCGCCATACAGTGTCCGTATAGTGGTAGTGACCAGAGTACAGAGGCTCTGCAAACATATAAGTGATTACAGTGCAGCTACATCTTGTGACTCACAGGTGACATTTCTCTGACGAGTCGTTGACTTATCCTTTTGTTCTGCATCCGGTCCAGACCAACATGATGACTTCTCCCGGACACCACTCATTCCTGCAGATTTGGACACAAATATTTTAGAATCCTCACTTTTCCAGGACCTCACTCCCTGCCCCCCCCCCCCCCCACACATCTGTACAAACTTCCACGTGGTGGCAGAGTGGGTAAAGTCCATAGCTTAGAGGTACAGTCTCCTAGAGGGGAGGGGAGGAACAAAGGGTTCACTCCCAGGAGACTGTCTTACAGCTACAGCCTGTACCTCTCAGAATCATGTTACCAGGTAGCCTCCCAGTAGATAGGTTGGTAGGTCCTAGGTAGGTAGGTTGGTAGGCTCCAGATAGGTAGGTAGGCAATACATATGCCCCAGGTAGGTAGGTAGATTGGTTCTAGGTAGGTAGGCAGTAGTTAGGCAGGTCTCAGGTAGATAGGCTACAGGTAGGTAGGTAGATTGGTCCTAGGTAGGCAGTAGTTAGGCTCGAGTTAGATTGGAAGCCCCAGGTGGGGATGTAGGCTGTAGGTAGGCCCCAAGGAGCTAAGTAAGCAGTAGGTGGGCCACAGGTAGCTAGGTAGATAGTTTATAGGTGGGGCCAACACAGGTAGGTATTTAGGTAAATATTTTATCGGGGGCACCAAAGAATAAGGCAGGCTTTAGGTAGGCTATAGGGGGTCCATTTAGATAGGCGGAGTTTAGGTGGACTATAAGGGGCCCATAGAGGTAGGCAGGCAAGGTTTAGGTAGGGTATAGAGGCCCATATAAGTAGGCAGGCAGGATTTAGGTAGCTATAGGGGCCCATATAGGCAGACAGGTAGGATTTAGGTAGGGTATGGGACCCCATGTAGGCAGTCAGGGTTTAGATAGGGTATAGGGTCCCATATAGGTAGGCAGGCAGTGTTTTGATAGCTGTATGGGGCCATATAAGTAAGCAGGCCAGGTTTTGGTGGATAATAGCGGCCATATAAGAAGGTAGGTAGGGTTTAGCTAGGGTATAGGGGGACATATGGGTATGCAGGCAGGGTTAAGTTAGGGTATATGGGTCATATAGGTAGGCAGGCAGGGTTTAGGTAGGGTATAGGGCTATATAGGCAGGCAGGCAGGATTTAGGTAGCTATAAGGGACCATATAGGAAGGTAGACAGGGTTTAGGTATGCTACAGGGGCCATATAGGTAGGCAGGCAGGGTTTAGGTAGGATATAGGGGCTATATAGGTAGACAGACAGGGTTTAGGTAGGGTATAGGGGCCATATAGGTAGGCAGGCAGGGTTTAGTTAGGTTAGAGGGGTCATAAAGGTAGGTAGGTAGGGTTTAGGTAGGATATAGGGGCTATATAGGTAGGCAGTCAGGGTTTAAGTGGGGTAAAGGGGCCATATAGGTAGGCAGGCAGGGTTTAGGTAGCTATAGAGGGCCATATAGGTAGACAGGCAGAGCTTAGGTGGGTTTTAGGGGCCAGACAGATCGGCAGCCAGGGTTTAGGTAGGGTATAAGGGTCATATAGTTAGGCAGGCAGGGTTTAGGTAGGGTAGTAGGATATAGGGGCCATGTTGGTATGCAAGCAGGGTTTAAGTAGGGTCCAGAGGTCACATAGTTAGGCAGACAGGGTTTAGGTAGCTATAGCAGGCCATATAGGTAAATAGGCAGGGTTTAGGTAGCTATAGGGGCCATACAAGTAGTCAATAGTATAAATGTCCATGGCACACAACTAGATTAACCTGGCTTACAACCAATTGATAAAAATACTGATCGTTTGTTCAGCTCACCTGTATGGATTCAATTCAGGGTGCACGGACGTGAGGATGTGAAGCAAACATTCCTCCTAATAGAAATGAACGTAGAAAATATGCAGGTGTCCAGCAACTCCAAGAGAATTGATCTAGTTAGGTAAATAGATTATAAAATTCCAGCTTTATTGGATATCCTTAAAATTTCAAATAGAAAACGACATGGCAGGTAGCAAACACACCAACGCGTTTCGGGGGACCGCCCCCTTAATCATGGTGTCAATTGATGACTATTTGATTGAGTGAGTTGTGCAGAATATTCCAAGTGCCTAGCAAAAAAAAATGACACCCCCAGTTCCAAGTATCACATGGCCAGACTGCATCCTGAAAAAATTTCACACATAAGGTATCAGTTAATATTTGGCAAAAACATGCAAGCTCGCAACCAAACATCAAGGGTCATCATTGTCTCCTGATTCCCTACACTGATTTTACTAGCAATTTATAAACACAAAGAGATAAGTTAACCCAATAGAGGCCTAAAAACTCTAACCTTAACCCCAATCTTCAGTTAGGGCTATAGTTACAGGTAGAGATTATTTTTGGGCAGGATTTAGGCCAAAATTCGATTTGGGTCAACCTGAATTGAAGCATTTGAATTTGCATTTTGACTTTGACCTAAATCTAAAGCACAAAACTATTCACAAACTTTCAAGCATTGCTGTATATTGCAATAAATTTTAGATGTTATTGTTTCATATGTGCCCTTATTATCTTCTATGATCAGACAGTGACTGTTTCAACTGGCAGAAAACTTTATTTTAAAGATGAATGCACACCGGATGGAATTTGTTGGGGATTTAACTACATTGACTTTAATGGGGGTAGGCAAAAGCTTCACTAACAACTGCTGATAAACCTTTCCTTCAGATTGTTTTCTTCAATTATAGTCAATGTAGTAAAATCCCCAACAGAATCTGCAGCAAATTCGCCTTGTGTGCATTCAGCTTTTGGGTATTTTCACGCGGTGCATATAAACCACAATTTGACTTCACTGAATAAATTCAACCTTAGTCTCTCTAGGATAGGGTTGTTTACGAGGATTATTTTTTATTGTTGCTCTGAAATAGATTTTATAATTTGGCAATAGTTAACCTATGCGATTAGAAATAGTATATTTTTACAGTGCATTGTTGCTGGAGGAATGTTGCTCTCAGTGTCGGACTGGGGGGTCTGGGGCCCACAGGGGAATTGATCTTCGGGGGCCCACCCTACTGTTCATGAAAATATTACCAGCCTCTCGGACATAAATGCGCCCATTTTACCACATAATACAGTGTACAAAACAGAACTGTATTGTGTAGTACAATAGCAAGACAGTCACATATCTTTCTGTCTCACACATATGTCAATCTAACATATCATAGACACAGGGCTAAGTAGCTCCATCCATATCCCCCTCCACCCACATACAATATCCCCCTCCACCACATACAATATCCCCCTCCACCCACATAAAATAACCCCCCCCACCACAAACAATATCCCCTCCACCCACATACAATATCCCCCCCCACCCACATTTACAATTTCCACCTCCACCCAAATACAATATCCCCCCCCAAATCCACTACAATATCCCCCTCCAATAGTCCACTACAAATCCCATCCACGTTTCCCTTTGTCACGCACCTCACCACCTCCTAAAATAAACACCAGCAAGAAAGTAAAAGTGTAACTCCTATCACAGGGTCAATCAGGGACACATGTACGCTGGCATTATAACAGCGCCAATATAACCTACAACCCCGCCTATAGAGACCGCATAGGGTCAGAAAACCAGCTCGGGTATAACCAAACAACACCGCCATATAGAGACCATATAGAGGTCAGTCACCAGCTCAGGTATAACCTACAACACTGCCATATAGAGACCACAGAGTGGTCAGACACCAGCTCAGGTATAACCTAAAACACCACCATATAGAGACCACAAAGAGGTCAGACACCAGCTCAGGTATAACCTACAACACCACCAATATAGAGACCACATAGAGGTCAGACACCAGCTCAGGTATAACCTACAACACCCCCATATAGAGACCACATAGAGGTCAGACACCAGCTCAGGTATAACCTACAACACCACCATATAGAGACCACATATAGGTAATACACAATCTCAGGTATAACCTACAACACAACCATATAGAAACCACAAAGAGGACAGAAACCAGCTCAGGTATAACCTACAACACCCTCCATATAGAGACCACATAAGGGTCAGACACCAGCTCAGGTATAACCTACAACACCACCATATAGAGCCCCACATAGAGGTAAGACACCAGTTTCAGGTATAACCTACAACACTGCCATATAGAAACCACATAGAGGTCCAACACCAGCTCAGGTATAACCTACAACACCGCCATGTAGAGACCACAGAGAGGTCAGACACCAGCTCAGGAATAACCTACAACACCACCATATAGAGAGCACATAGAGATCAGACACCAGCTCGGGTCACATTAAATTACAGTGAATACAGCATTGATCCAGTATAGAAGTAACAAAAACCCTGAAATCAGGTACTCACCGAGACGTCCTATCTGAGGAGTCGTTCTCTTCTCTCATGTGTCGTTCTTTTTCCCTTTTCCTCTGCATCTGTTCCACACCGCCATTATGACTTGTCCCGGCCACAATTCATCCCTGCGGAAATTACACACAAATATCTTAGAATCCTCAATTTTCCAGCAAAACTACACCTATTCCCACCTCTGTACAAACTACCCAGGGTTTTTGGAGAGACGGGTACAAGCCAAAACTTAGAGACCTAGTATCCTAAGGGGTGGAGGTGGGGGAGAGGACTAACCCTCTGGAGATAAGCTACAAACTATGGGCTGCTGCCCTCTCAATTATATTACCAGGGAGGTAGACAAGACCCTAGGTAGGTAGGCAAATAGGCAAGGCCCCAGTCTGTAGGAGGGGGTTTCTCCCAGTTAGGTAAGCTGTAGGTAGTTAGGGTCCCCTTTATAAAAGGGTGCAAGCAGTTAGGGACCCCTTTTAGGTAGTATACAGGCAGTTAGGGCTTCCCATGAAGTAGTATAAAGGCAGTTAAGGCCTCCATTAGGTAGTTTGCAGGCAGTGGGGTGTCTCCTTTAGGTAGTGTGCAGGAAGTCATGCTCCCCCCCCATTAGCTACAGTGTAGGTAGTCAGGGGGCCCCCTTTGTATTTAGGTAGCCCGGGCCCCCGGTGGAGTCCGGGCGGCCCCGGTAGGTAGACAAGGCGTCCCTTAGGTAGTCAGGGGCCCCCCCTTTTAGTCAGGGCCTCCCTGTAGGTAGTCAGGCCCCCCCTTTAGGTAGAAAGGGCACCCCTTGTAGTCAGGGCCCCTTTACGTAGCCAGGGGCCCCCTTTGTTGTCAGCGCCCCCCTTTTGGGTAGCAGGGCCCCCCTTTGTAGTCAGGGCCCCCTTTTAGGTAGCTAGGGCCCACCTTGTAGTCAGGGGCCCCCTGTAGGTAGCCAGGGCCCCTTGTAGGTAGCCAGGGCCCCCCTTTGTAGCCAGGGACCCCTTGTAGTCAGTGCCCCCCTTGTAGCCAGGACCCCCCCTTGTAGCCAGGGACCCCCCTTTTGTAGCCAGGGGTACTCAGGGCCCCTTTTGTAGTCAGGGCCCTCTTTGTAGCCAGGGCCCCTTTTGTAGCCAGGGCGTTCTTTGTAGCCAGGGCCCTCTTTGTAGCCAGGGCCCCCCTTGTAGCCAGGGCCCCCCAGGTAGTCAGGGTCCACCAAGTTGCCAGGGCCCCCTTTAGGTAGGCAGGCCCCCCATGTAGGTAGCCAGGGCCCCCTTTTATGTAGCCAGGGGCCCCCTTGTAGTCAGGGGTCCCCTGTAGTCAGGAACCCCCTGTAGGTAGTCAGGGGCCCCCTGTAGGTAGTCAGGGGCCCCCTGTAGGTAGCCAGTGCCCCTTTTGTAGTCAGGGCGCCCCTTGTAGCCAGGGCCCTCTTTGTAGCCAGAGCCCCCCCTTGTTGCCCGCCCCCCCCCCCTTGTAGCCAGGGCCCCCTCCTTGTAGCCAGGGCCCCCTCCTGGTAGCCAGGGACCCCGGTAGGTAGCCAGGGACCCCTTGTAGTCAGGGCCCCTTTTGTAGCCTTGGCCCCTTTTGTAGCCAGGGCCCCCCCTTGTAGCCAGGGCCCCCCCTTGTAGTCAGGGGCCCCCTGTAGGTAGCCAGGGCCCCCTGTAGGTAGCCAGGGACCCCTTGTAGTCAGGGACCCTTTTGTAGCCAGGGCCCCTTTTGTAGCCAGGGACCCCCCTTGTAGCCAGGGGCCCCCTTGTAGTCAGGGGCCCCCTGTAGGTAGCCAGGGACCCCTTGTAGTCAGGGCCCCTTTTGTAGCCAGGGCCCCCCTTTGTAGCCAGGGCCCCCCCCCCTTGTAGTCAGCCCCCCCCTTGTAGTCAGGGGCCCCCTTGTAGTCAGGGGCCCCCTGTAGGTAGCCAGGGCCCCCTGTAGGCAGCCAGGGACCCTTTGTAGTCGGGGCCCCCCCTTGTAGCCAGGGACCCCCCTTGTAGCCAGGGACCCCCTGTAGTCAGGGACCCCCTTGTAGCCAGGGACCCCTGTAGTCAGAGCCCCCCCCCCCCCTTGTAGCCAGGGACCCCCCTGTAGTCAGAGCCCCCCCTTGTAGCCAGGGACCCCTGTGTCATGGATCCCCTTTTTAGCCAGGGACCCCGGTCGTCAGAGCGCCCCCTTGTAGCCATGGACCCCCTGTCGTATGGTACCCCCTTGTAGCCAGGGACCCCCCCGTAGTCAGAGCCCCCCCTTGTAGCCAGGACCCCTGTAGTCAGGCCCCCCCTTGTAGCCAGGGACCCCCTTGTAGCCAGGACCCCCCTGTAGTTAAAAAAAAACAAAACAACAAACAGCCACTTACCTGGCTCGGGCTCCTGCTCCGGCCGCTCCGAGGCCGCCGGCTCCGTACTGCCGCCCTGCATAGGCGGCGCGGTGAAGTGACGTCACCGCGCCGCCTACGTCAGCAGTAGGGGCCGGCGCCCGGCAGGCTGAAGGCCTAATGCGTTCGGCCTGCCGGGGAGATCAGCGGAGCGCCGCGCTCGGGGCGCTGCGCTCCGCTGACACCGCGCAGCCCCGGGAGTCGGGGACATTAGTCCCCAGCTACCGGGCCGGTCTCTGGGCGCTCGGGACGCAGGTCCCGGGCGCTCAGGGACCGGATGCGCGGACGGGCCCCGGGGAGCGACGGCACTGCCTCCGGGGCCCCCAGCGGCTCGGGGGGGCCCACCGGGGGATTCTCCGGTCCCCCGGCGGCCCAGTCCGAGCCTGGTTGCTCTAGTATATTAGAATCTGTTCATTCTATTAGAGCAAATCGTAGAATCTTAAATGTAGGAGATACAATTGCTATGGTCATTAGAAATGATTTTGTGTATAGAAGAGGTGCTCTTTGGCTAGGTCTACACAGCACAGGATTACAGTCGGATTTTTAAGCGGATTCAATATTTAGAATCTGCAAAAATACGACTTTAACCAGTGCCCATAGACCACAATAGAAAATCCAACCTGTAGTCTACACAGCTCAGAATTTCTATTGTCGGATTTGTAAACCACCGTTCTATCTTCCGGCGGATTCTAGAACACTTCTATGTACTGGGACGGCCAAATTCCAACTACTTTTTTTTTTTTTGCAAAAAACCGTGCTAGAAACCATGGTATGGCGATGTTAAAATACCATTGGATTTCGGACGGCAATTTAATATAGCAGTGTAGACATAGCCTTATGATACAGATGAGCTGGAAGTAGCAAGAAGGTAACCAGTCACCACAAAGACTTTAAAGGGGTTGTCTCACTACAAAGATTAGCTTTCAACAGGTAGGGAACACTAAATGAAGACATTTTCCAAATACATTGCTTTGTTCATTTTTTTTTGTTTAGGAGCTACAAATGATTTTATCACCTTCTGAGGGCTTTTAGGTTTCTCTAGTTACCGACCTGCTTTGTCTGCTCTCCTCCTGCTGTTTGTCTTATCTGATAGCAGGGAATGACATCCTCACACAGGTTGTAGCACAGAACTGTCCCCAGCCTGAGAGCTTGTGTGTTATCTGATCTTTCAGACAAAAGACACTAATTACTACTGTTTACTTTAGCTCTGAAGCTTCTGTGAATCTCATAGCAGGAGATTTATCTAATCTAGACTAATTGGCAGTAGTGAATACACAGGTCTATGCTGATACCCACAGCCTGACCAGGAAGTGACAGGATGCACGAATAAAGAATGCTGCTGGCTCTATGAAACAACGTGTCAACGATAGGGAGTAAATAGATCTGATTACAGAGTAATATAGGTGCAAGGCAGGGGCTTATACTGGGGACTACAATTAATTATTCCAGTGAAGTCAGGGTTTTAGTAAGATTCAAAAAAGGAAATAAATGGAAGATAACATGCAGGCTGAAAATTTAGCTTTTTTTCATAATTATGTCAGTTTTGATGGAAGCTTCATGCATTACGCCCATATTATTTAGATTGGCTAGGGCTCCTGCCATTGACACTATTTTGTCTAAGCCTATGTTACATACATAAGAGTCAGTGCTCCCTGATGTAGTCCATATATGAGGGCAAGAGATTGTGAGTCTGCAATGTATTTATTTACTCATGGTCTGTTACACCAGTGGTTTAACTTGTTCTTTATGAAGAATGTAATCCCTGACAGACTCGATAATGATGAGTGCTCTGTGGGGCCCATATAATCACGTCCAGGAGTTTTTGTTTAAGCTGAAGATAGCTTTCAGTGATATTGGTTGTATGTTTGAGATCCTGTTGCATAATAAATGAAGAGCCAATTAGACACCTTTTTGTTGCTAGGCATCTGATTGGCAGCATTTTAGCAGTTTTTTTTTCTCACACCTAAAACTTTTGCATAGTTATATGCACAAAAATGTGTATAGTTCACTTCCCAATCAATTTGCTAGAGTTTGAGGTTGTCAGGGTAAAGGATGAGAAATAGGTCACAGACATGTTATTATGAAGCAATTTCTTAATCTCACCCCTCTTGCCTTTTTATAGTGTCCCCTGGCCGTGCCTCTTCCTCCTTTATCTGAACCCCGGCCTGTTTAGGCTAGCATGGAAAGCACACATAAGGTGGCATAAACATTTTTTTGATCAAAACATGGGAACTAAGAATCTCAAAGTTTTTTTCATGTATTGCAGATAGCATAAATGCTTCTTTAGAGGTTTCCATGTCTTGATTGATAGCCCTTTTAGCTGATGGTGTGCCACTTGTATTGGAATGTGTGTATATATATATATATGCCACAACCATGCCAGTGGCACCCAGGTTCACATTGTGTTTTTCAGAAATGTTTTTTTGTGCAGAACTATACGTTGCATTTGGCATATATTGCTTTTAATTCATATAGGGAGGAATGGATGCCTCCATTTTGGTTTCTTGCACCCCGCCCACCTCCACAGGTTGTTAGATCAGTGCAGTATGCTTATAAGGTTGGTGCTTTTTTTCTTTTTCTCTCTGGATTATGGAGGTCTGTTGACCCAAATGAGAAGTCTGAATTGGACTCAAATGAGAGGTAAAAATAGAGTAGGACCACCCGCCTTGAGATCCCGTTGTAAGTCGGGGGTGGCTTAAACATTTTTTGATCAAAACATGTGAACTAAGAATCTCAAAGTTTTTTTCACAACTTGTAGAGTGGTCACCAGCCTGACATCGTTTTGCTTACCCCCATACACATTAAAAAATTATTAACCAACAGGTATTTCTCCTGTCCCCCCATAATCATGAATGCTCTGCTCATCTTGTTTCTTATTGCAACAAGAAAATGTGAATAAGTCTTTTCTGCCATAGAAACACAGAAATTCAACATGCATGATCCATCTTTGTCACAAAATTTGCATTTTACAAAAATGGGAGTCTGACATACACTTGAGGTTATAGATTGGTTTTGCTGCATTCTGATGACTGGTAAATAAATTATAATATGTCCACCTCAAGCTAAATTAAATGACAACCCAATAAGTTCACTCACTAGTTTGTGACAATTATCATCTATATCATAGATTTCTATGTCTCATACAGTATACAGTGCTTTGAAATTATTGATATTGGTTTATCTTTATTTGTCTAACTGTCTGGGTATGCATTATATTGAGTAAGGCATTTTTTCCATCACGTTCATTTTAATATTTTCCTCGTTGCCTACCAAGAGCCATAACTTATTTATTTTTCCATCTACATAAGCTTATAAGGGCTTTTATTTTGCAGAATAAGATGTACTTTTTAATGGTGTAATTGACTATACTATAAAATATTGGGAAACCGAAAAATTCCAGGTGGGGCCATGTTTGCAGAGATTTTGTAGGTCTGCATAAAGATGGTCTAGGTTATAAGAAGATGGTCTAGTTTATAAGAAGATTGCCAACACCCTGAAACTGAGCTGCAGCATGGTGGCAAGACCATACAGACAGGTTCCACTCAGAACAGGCCTTGCCATGGTCATCCAAAGAAGTTGAGTGCACGTGCTAAGCGTCAGATCCAGAGATTGTCTTTTTTAAAAAGACGTACGAGTGTTTCCAGCATTGCTGCAGAGGTAACAAGGATGGGGCTCAGTCTGTCAGTGCTCAGAGCATACATCACACACTGCATCAAATTGGTCTGCATGACTGTTATCCCAAAAGGAAGTCTCTTCTAAAGATGATGCACAAATAAGCCAGCAAACAGTCAAGCATAGTAGGTGGAGTGTCATGGTTTGGGGTTGAATAAGTACTATCGACTGTGGGAAGCTACAGTTCATTGAGCGAACCATGAATACTAACATGTACTGTGATATATTGAAGCAGAGCATGATCCCCTCCCTTTGGAAACTTGGTTGCGAGGCAGTATTCCAAAATGATAATACACCTCCAAGATGATCACTGCCTTGCTAAAGAAAATGAGGGAAAAGGTGCTGGAGTGGCCAAGCATGTTTCTAGACCTGAACCTTATTGTGTATACGTGGGGCATCCTCATACAGAAGGTGGAGGAGCGCACGGTCTGTAACATCCACCAGCTCCGTGATGTTTTCATGGAAGAATGGAAGAGGATTCCATTGGCTGCAACTTCTGAAGCTCTTTTCAGGGACCGGTCAGACACACACACACAGACACAGACAAGTGGGCCCTGACCCTGATCCCAGCCCCTGTCCCTGCCTTTTGGGGAACCTGACTCCTTATTAGGCCGGCCCCAACTGGAAGACTGATGGCTGCACTGATATATATGCGACACAGACAAGACAAACAGACACAGAACAATAAACGTAGTCGGGTGGTCCAAAGTCGGCAACAGTACGGGCAGCGAGGTACAGAGACGTGAGACAAAGAGGGTAACCGGGGCGGTCCAAAGTCGGCAACAGTACGGGCGGCGAGGTACAAAGACGTGAGACAGAAGAGGATAACTGGGGTCCAATGCGAAAGGTCAGGAGAGCACAGAAACCACATAAGAACAGACGGCAAACTACAGGGGAATAACCTATAGCAGGCAAGGAGGGAAGGAAGTGGTGGCTATAAATAGGGAAGGGGATGAAACAGAGCAGAAGTGATAGGGAGCAGAATCTGTCAATCACCGAGAGAATGCCCCGCGGAGATCGATTTTGGAAAACCATCGGGCACCCACAACCTGGCTAAAAAGATCCGGGACCAGGGGAAGTGGATGCTGGTCTTTTATAATGATCTATTTGAGCTCCCTGTAGTCAATACAAGGACGGAGGCCTCCATCTTTTTTCTCGACAAAGAAAAAACCAGCACCCACCGGCGAGGTAGATGGTCGTATGTGACCTTTTTCCAGGCTTTCCTTGATATATTGACGCATAGATTCTCGTTCCGGGGAAGATAAGTTGAAAATACGAAGCTTAGGAGGCTTGGCCCCTGGAACGAGGTCTATAGCGCAATCATATGGCCGATGAGGCGGGAGGGTGTCCGCAATGGTCTCATCAAAGACGTCTTCAAAATCAGAGACGAAGTCGGGCATAGTATAATTATCATTTATAGAACACACCAAGGACTGAACAGTCTTTAAATGAGGACCACATGACTCCCCCCATTTAACCAACTCAGCAGTCCTCCAGTCAAGCACAGGATTATGGAGGCGTAGCCATGGTAAGCCCAAAATAGTATCAGTAGTAAGTCTCCCATTATGAACAAAGACAATTGTTCGGAATGCAGGCACCCAACATTCAAAGTAATTTCAGTAGTACGGTATTCTATTCTTCCCTCCATTAAAGGGGTAGAGTCAGCACCTGAAACCAAAAAGGGAGAACATAACGGAATTAGTTCTACCCCTAAGGCTTGGGCCACAGTCATGCTAATGAAACTAACGGCTGCTCCTGAATCGATCATGGCTTGACAAACAAAACTCTTGGCCCCAGAAATTAAGATTACCGGCAAGGAAATCTTATTATCCCAATTAAGGGGTACCTGTATGCCTGAGTTATCCTTCTTGCTGTCCTTCAGGCGTTTGCCAATCTCCCACGGTGACTTAGGCCAGGTCGGGCAGCTCCTCAGAACATGGCCGGACTCCCCACAGTAGAAACACAAGGCATTGTCCGCTCAATGTTTCCTCCTGATAGCCGCCGACGCAGAGCCCAACACCATGGGTTCCTCTCCTGAGCCCGCAGCAGGAGATGGTGAAAAGATTGGAAGAGGAGTTTTAGCAGACACAACGGAGAAAGATTTAACAGGGGAATCTGACCGAAACTTTCCAGTAAACCCCCCTCCCCCCCATCTTTTCCCTGCGTCTTTCTCTCTATCTTCTGTTGATAGATATGTCCAAGGTCATAAAATCCCCTAAGGTCTCTGGAATAGGATGACTGACCATAGCATCCTTCACAGCTTCAGATAGCCCCTGACTGAAGAGGGTCTTCAGAGGTGGGTCAGGCCACCCAATTACCGAGCACCATTGGCGGAATTCAGAACAGTAATCCTCAGCTGTGCGCTGACCCTGCTGAATGGATAAGAGATGAGTTTTCGCCAACGCTGCCTGGTTAGGAACATCATAAATATGGCCCAATGTTAGAAAAAATTTGCCCACCGATTTCCACTCTGGGGCCTCAGGAGGCATACTTAATGCCCAATCCTGAGGTGGACCCTGGAGGAGGGACACCACCATGGCAACTTTCTCAGCCTCTGAGGAAAAATGGTTGAACCGGAAATATAGGTGACAGGATTCCCTGAAGGTCCGAAACTTATCAGGGTTTCCCTCGAAACAGTCAGGAAGTCGCAGGTTTGGTTTGTGCTGTACATTTTAACCCACAAACCCGGGAGAGGGCACGGATACTAACGGGACAACTGGATCAGGAGCCGGAGTGGACATGGCATCCAGTCGAAGTGAGATCTGGGACATAAGGCCCGCCATGCCCTGGAATTTCGTGGTTAACTCATCCAGGCAGTCCGAGACCAACAGGTCGGTACTCATACTGAACCGCAGGTGAGATGGTTTAGAATAAGGGCCTGCTATAATGTCAGGGACCGGTCAGGGACACACACACAGACACAGACAAGTGGGCCCTGACTCTGATCCCAGCCCCTGTCCCTGCCTTTTGGGGAACCCGACTCCTTAATAGGCCGGCCCCAACCAGAAGACTGATGGCTGCACTGATATAGGTGTGACACAGACAAGACAAACAGACACAGAATAATAAACGTAGTCAGGCGGTCCAAAGTCGGCAACAGTACGGGCAGCGAGGTACAGAGACGTGAGACAAAGAGGGTAACTGGTGGCGGTCCAAAGTCGGCAACAGTACGGGCGGCAAGGTACAGAGACGTGAGACAAAAGAGGATAACCGGGGTCCAAAGCGAAAGGTCAGGAGAGCACAGAAACCACAGAAGAACAGACGGCGAACTACAGGGGAATAACCTATAGCAGGCAAGGAGGGAAGGAAGTGGTGGCTATAAATAGGGAAGGGGAGGAAACAGAGCAGAGGTGATAGGGAGCAGAATCTGTCAATCACCGAGAGAATAGATTAACCCAGAGAGTGCTGGAAAGTTCCTGGCCACGGGCGTTGGCCAGGATTCAATTAATGTCCAAGATAGAGGACAGTGTTCACACAGGATAGAGCAAAGCCGCAGTTATGGTCGCAGCGGCCGTCGCCGACGACCAGAGCCAGATGACACGAACGTGACAGCTCTATTGAACTCCATGCCCAAGAGAATTAAGGTAGTGCTAGAAAATAATGGTGGCCATACACAATATTGACACTTTGGACACAATTATTCATTTTCACTTGGAGGTGTACTCATTTTTGTTGCCGGTGGTTTAGACATTGATGTCTGTGTTGAGTTAATTTTGAGGTCACATCAAATACACACTGTTATACAAGTTATACACTGACTACTTTACATTGTATTAAAGTGTCATATCTTCAGTGTTGTCTCATGAAAAGATATAATACAATATTTACAAAAATGTGAGGGGTGTACTCCCTTTTGTGACACTTTGACCACTAGTGGGCACGATAGTCATTACACCTTTCTGCATTGTATGAACAATGCAGAAGGGTGTTTAAAGATGGCTGTTTTATCACATCCTTCCTGGGACAGTTAGTGATATAACCGAGGACATGGCAGCGATGAATGCCTTCTTACGGCCCCCCACAATCTCGCCACAGTGATGCCGATTGGAGTAAGAAATTATGTGCAGCACAGTTTCGCATTCATTTAGATGGCTGTGATTCCTGCTGCATCTAAAGGGCAAAGCAGCAGGGAACAGAGCCAACTCCATTTCCTGCTGTTACCTATGGGTGTCAGCTGCAATTAGCAACTGATATCATCTTTCTATGTAGTGGGATTACTGAGTAATCCCGCTAAATAGGACCTTAACGGTACCATGACGTAAATTTATGTCATTAAGGGGTTAATAAATAAATAAACACAAGGAATCGTAGCAGGAAAAAACAAGGAAAGATTTCAATGCTCCAGCAAATCTCCACTTTCATATGTTTAATAAACAGTAATATAAGTGTGTCCCACTGCTTCCCGACTTAACAAATGCACTGAAAAAAGTAAGATGTTCAAAGAAGAAAGGACTTTGTGGAGTTTATGATTGTATACTACTTGTCAGTAATCGAAAGTGAACTAAAAGTGTACTGACCCATAGAATTCTGGTTTGGTATGGATCCTTATTTGCACTTGAAAAGAAACTACTCTAGAAAGTTGTCTCTTCAACAGAGAAAATTACAGGCTACATTCTGCTTAAGATTGAGTGGGTTTAAAGATGTTTACAAAGAGCAAATAAAATCATGTCAGACACTAGTCATCCTGGTTATAAGAAATTCTCCATGCTTCCATCAGGTCACAAATGTGGGGTATTTAAGGCCAGGAACTTTACATATCATAACAGCTTCTTTCCTTCAGCCATTCTCCTCATCAATGATGTTCTTGGTGAGATATCTATGTTTGTTGTTTGTTAATGTGATGCATACTGGGGATTTATATTTGTCTATTTAAGTCTTTTACATTTACTTTTATTAATTTACCTACGGTAATAAATTACTGTGTCTTAAACCAAAGCTGTCATACATAAGACTAATGTTGGCTTTCACAATTTGGAATATTTATTTCTTAGCAATGTTTTTGTCCTCTGAACATTTCAAACTAAATATTGGTCTATCTTTTGGTCTGCCAATTTTTAGAGATGAGAGGAACTTTGAAAATTTGTTAAGTTTTGCTTTATTGCTTTGTGACTATGCATTAGGAAAAAGAAAAGACAGTAGATTGTAGTTTCAGGTTATGGAAAGAGAATAATGTGGGCAAGAAATAACCAATAACATAGCTATTGGATATATATATATATATATATATATAAATATATTATATATATATATATATATATATATATATATATATATATATATATATATATATATATTATATATATATATATATATATATATATATATTATATATATACACTCAACGGCAACTTTATTAGGTAACACCACGCTAGTTAACGGGTTGGACCCCTTTTTGCCTTCAGAACTGTCTCAATTGTTCGTGGCATAGATTTCACAAGGTGTTGCAACGATGCTCAATTGGTACCAAGGGGCCCAAAGAGTGCCAAGAAAATATTCCCCACACCATGACACCACCACCACCAACCTGAACCGTTGATACAAGGCATGATGGATCCATGCTTTCATGTTGTTTTACGCCAAATTCTGACCCTACCATCCGAATGTCGCAGCATAAATACGAGACTCATCAGATCAGGCAAACGTTTTTCCAATCTTCTACATGTCCAATTTCGATGAGCTTGGGCAAATTGGAGCCTCAGTTTCCTGTTCTAGCTGAAAGGAGTGGCACCCAGTGTGGTCTTCTGCTGCTGTAGCCCATCTGCCTCAAAGTTCGCCATACTGTGCATTCAGAGATGCTCTTCTGCCTACCTTGGTTGTAACGGGTGGCTATTTGAGTCACTGTTGCCTTTCTATCAGCTCAAACCAGTCTGCCCATTCTCCTTTGACCTCTGGCATCAACAAGGCATTTCCGCCCACAGGACTGCCGCTCACTGGATGTTTTTTCTTTTTCGGACCATTCTCTGTAAACCCTAGAGATGGTTGTGCGTGAAAATCCCAGGAGATCAGCAGTTTCTGAAATACTCATACCAGCCCTTCTGGCACCAACAACCATGCACTCAAATCACCTTTCTTCCCCATACTGATGCTCGGTTTGAACTGCAGGAGATTGTCTTGACCATGTCTACATGCCTAAATGCACTGAGTTGCCGCCATGTGATTGGCTGATTAGAAATTAAGTGTTAACGAGCAGTTGGACTGGTGTACCTAATAAAGTGGCCGGTGAGTGTATATATATATATATATATATATATATATATATATATATATATATATATATATATATATATATATATATATACTGTATATATTTTACATAAACACATTTCTAGCATACCAAAAAGCACAAAATGTTTCAATGGTTCAAAAGCAAGGTAAAAACATAAAAAATAATATGAACTCTTACACTCGAGCATAACAAAAGTCTGAATTTCTGAGTCTAACCAAAGAGCTTAGGACAGTTCTTCTGCAGCACAAAAAGGAAATTGTGTTTTGAAACTGGATCCAAATTATTCGTATAGAAGTCTCAACTTTTGGAGATGACTTTCAAACCCTATAATTCAATATAACCAGTATTTGAACATACTGCGTTACAACACCCTGTTATAATGGAAACAAAAGGGCAGACGAAAGACAGATAATTACAACCCTTAGAAGTGTAAGTCTGTCCTATAGAGGAATATCCAAGTAAAGCCAAGGTGGCAATCAGAACTGTTTTCTATACCACCAAAAGGCACTTGAAAAGGCCACTACAAAATCAGATGACACATTATTGAGAGTCAACAGTCTTTATTATTTATGCCTCATGAATCAAAGCTAATAATCTTTACATCATCAAGTACAACTAATTGCAGCAAAAAGTAAACAAGCTTCCCTTTTAACTGTGAAGAGAAGACTCCTATCTGCAAGATTGACAGGTCGAGTTATCAGTAAGAAAACCACTTTTGATTATTATTATTATTATTATTAATAATAATAATAATAATAATAATAATAATAATAATAATAATAATAATAAAATATTATTCTACTGCAGTGATAACTTGAGACTGGACAAAACGTATTAGTTTAGGGTCACCCCTTTAACAGCAAGTGCAAGACAAATTGACCCCACTTAATCCTAATGACCTGTGGATGTTATAGGGACCTAAAGCAATTTGATACAATTAATGATCTGCAACTGGGTGAGTGATCCTATTGAAACTTTTGATCCAATAAAAACCTGTATTTATAATTATTATTATTATTATTATTATTATAGATACAATTAAAGACTTTTGCACTTTAAACTGAAATGTAACAAAATTTATATTAAAAAGATTGCCAACGTTTCTGGATTACATGCTGTATCAGCAGTATTAGTAGGAATAGATTACAATAATTGTCCCATTGTTCTTGGCCTTGACCAGAATTCCTGTGATAAATTCAAATGGTTAATTACATGTAATAATAGTTTATAGCATAATTGTTTCTTCTTGTAATGGAAAATGAGCTGGTATGGTGAGACATTAGTGCACGGGCTCAGGCTATAGGACCATTTCTAATCTACTTTATACCACACTATGTTAGATTAAGATAATTTATTAAGTGCAAACCATGTGGCAAACTGCAATTAGATGCTTTCTTTTAAAATAACTTTTATTTCAGGGACCTGTTTATGTAATGTTCAAAAACAATGCAGCATTAAAAAAAATGCTAAAAAAAACTATACAGATTTAAAATATTATAAGACAAACGTTTTAAATCTTGGCATATAAACTGATCATTATAACAACCATAACCACCTGCTTAACATTGTGTAGGTCCCCGAACACATCTCTGAAAAATTAAGGCTTGGACTCCACAAAAGTGAAGATATGGTAGAAGGTCCATTAAAGGGACATCAGATTAAAAGGAGTATTTTGTTTGAAAACAATATTCCTGGAAATGTATATATTTTTTTTTATATTTTTTTGGCAGGTTTGTGCAGTCATGTAGAAAAACCTGCCCTTCTCTACAACCGTTTACTGCAGGTTTTGGTGCACATGTTGCATTCAGTTTTTAGACTCCGGCCAGCCCTTTACCATTGAATATTACTAGAATCCATCATAATTTAGCACTTGCAAAGCTATAAAGTACCCCAAAGTACCAGAAGAAATGAAACCTTCCAGAAGTAACCCCATTTTGGATTCAACACCCCTCAAGGATCTCACTTAGCTTTGTATTATACATTTAGGGCGACATGTCCGAAAATTGGCGTTGCCGCGGCATTTTTTGGGCGCCTTTAATCAGTGTAAAGTGCACCTGAAAGTACAATCCTCTCAAAAATCTGGCGTCTGGTATACCGTGCATAGTAACCGTAGTGCGCCTGAAAAGGCGCATTGCGCAATCGAGGCTCATATCGTATCATTGGTAGTGTATGTAATGCGCCTATCGAGGCGCGCTGCCTAACGGAGGTGCATAATGTATCACTACTAGTGTATGTAATGCGCTTCAATAGGTGCATTGCGTTATGGAGGCGCACAGCGTATCATTGCTACTATATGTAATGCGCCTTTTTAGTTTTGGTATATTACAATTCATTTACATCAAGAATATGGTGTATTTTTGGTGCAAAATAGAGCAAAAAAAGGCGCTTGTGTATTGGGACATGTCACCCTTTGGGCACACAGATGTTCCACATTTTTTTTTGCATTGGGCTGTAAAAATGTTTTTTGGGCTTCATTTTTACAGCATACACCATGCGGTATAAATGACAGGATAAATTTACTACGTGGGTCTGTAAAATTACAATGATATCAAATTTAAATAGTTTTACTACTTTTCCACAATAGAAATATGTTTATAAAAAATTTCATTTTTATGTCCTCATATTTTTACAGTCATAACTTTTTTATTTTTCTTTATATGGAGTTATTTAAGGTTTTTTTTTTTTCTTTGTGGGATGAGTTAAAGGGAACCTGTGAGCTACTTTATGATGTCGAGTGGAGAGCAGCATGAAATAGCTGCAGGTTACCCAATGCTAACCTTGTGTGTTTTACCCAGAAATGCTGCGGCATTCCCAGGTAAACACCCAGTGAAGGTGTGCTGGATGCAGGGAGATGAGTCCAAAGTGCAAAGAGATGAGTTCGATGTGCGGCTTCTCCCCATCCCCTCAGCTTGACTGACAGCTCTCTTTCTATAGACAAACATGGGAGAGAGCTGTCAGTCAAGTTGAGGGGGTGGGGAGAAGTCCCATACACGGGACAACTTAACTGGGTGTTTTTTACCTGGGAACACCACAGCGTTTCGGGGTAAAACACACAGGGTTAGGGTCGGATAACCTGTACCTATTTCATGCTGCTCATCGTTCAGGCAGCATAAAGTAGCTGGCAGGTTCCCTTTGATGTTCTGGTACCCCTGGATACATTGGAACCGTTTTTATCACTTTTTATCAAGGATTTTGTGAGGCAGTATGAACAAAATAAAGCAGTCTTGGTAGTGTTTATTTTTTACCATGGTCATCTTGCAGTATAAATACCATGTTAACTTTACTCAGCAGGTCAATACGATTATAGTGATACCAAAGTTTGCATAGCCATTGTCAAAGAGCCATAACTTTTTTATTTTTCTGTGTATTGAGCTGCATTGGGGGCTTGTTTTTTTGGGGAATTCAGTACCATTTTGGGGTTTATATGACCTATTGGTCACTTCTCATTTTATGTTCTGCGGGATGAACAAAAATCGCAATTCTGTCAACTTTTTTTTATGTTGTCTATCTTGGGGGTTAAATAATATAACAGATTTATAGGCTATGTGTACTTTTTTATCCTTTTTGGGGTAATTGGTATTTGTAGGGGGAAAAGGGAAATGTTTTTACTTTACTTTGTTTTGTATGTGTGTTTAACTTATTTTTTTTCACTTTTTTAATATGAACTTTTTTATTTTTTAACATTAGGGACTTTAATCAGCGATCTGTAGATCACAGTTACGATACATAACAGTACATAGCTTTACTGCTATGCATTATTAACTGTAAATTACCATGGTGGTGATGTCACAGGTAAACCTGAAGCTTTTGTTAGGCTTCTGGGTTGCCATAGAAGCCATCAACACCCTGCAATCAAGACACACAAAGGGTGAGGGGTGATGGAAAATGAGTGATCCACCTCCCACTGTCTTTCCCTTAGCTGCTGCAGTCGCAATTGACCGCAGCATCTAAGGGATTAATTTGCAGCGGTCAGAGGAAGTTACAGTCATGGCCAACAGCTAACTTCATGCAGTGATCATGAAAGCTTTGCTCATAAGCCCACACGATCTCCTGAACGTACTGGTACATCTTGCTCGCAACGTACCGATACATCCTTTTGCACAAAGTTGTTAAATTAGTTACTTTAAGGATTATTGTTATATTTTGTGTACTAATTTTTTTGTAAGTTTATTTTATTTTACTATTCAATATCACTGAATTCTAAGGTTTATTGGTAATATCGGTCCAAAAATGGAATAAATCAAATTCTAAAATTGATAATTACCTAAAGTTAACTTTTTTGCTAGCTTTTAGTTTGACAACTAATCAAAACCGTGCAAGTTAGTTTTCTTTTTTACTTATATTATCAAGCCTTATTCCTTTGTGATTTAAGTAAAATATTCCTACATGCAATGTGCTTAGTGAATGTGGATGCTCTCTCCAGTATACACTTCTATCTTGGTTGTTAAAGGTTTGGGTTAGATGTAATTTTATTTGAGTCAATTAGCTTGTTTATGTAAATGAGCATTTTTGCTTTACATTTCTTAAAGGTTGGAATTTCAGTTAGAATACTAAACAACCTGAAATGTGACAATTTGTAGAGTCAATAGTTTACTTTTTTATCTGTATGTTTGTTGATATTTTTAGCATACATTTTCAATTTTAATATTAATTATTTTAACTGATAATCTTTTCTAGAACAGAAATGACATGTAGCAGTTTCTTTTTTCTAAGGTTTATTGTTGGTCTTTCTTGTGGACTGACGTTACACCAAACTTTTTTGATAACCTAATAAAATATTTATACAGAGATTATCAAGTTAATGCTCAGTGATTCATTTATAAAACTTTTGTTTTAAAATGTTAAGAAATTGGGGAACTGTTTTCTTTCTTTTAGCTGGAACATCCTACACCTCAGTGGTGTTCCTCCCAATGTTCCCAGCTTATATTACAAAAACATTTTCTAAATTTTATGAAAACTTCTAAATGTTAACTTCCTTGTAAAAACACAGCTATCCGAGTTATCAATTCTTCCTAGAACTTTTGTTGTTAGAACTATGCCAGAGTGACCCGATAGATGCAGCACTGCATGCTGCAATGATCAATCATGCCTCAATATTTGTTTTATTTTTATTTCCCATTACCTCTGTAGTGCCAACATAGGGGCTGTTTACTCGGCACAGAGCAAATACAGAGCAGATTATCCGACCAGTATTTGCTCTGTTTTGGGGCCTTTTACACGGCTGCAGGGGGGACGGCTTTTCTCTGCATTGACAGGTTCATGCACCGCCCGAAAACCATTTGACAGTCGGTTTACAGATGGCTTTCAAAGCCGAAAACCGTCTGTAAAACCGGCTGAAAAACCTGCCATGGTGACATGCCAATATTCCACAGTACTGTCGAGAAATTCACATCAGCCCCTCCCTTTTGTTGTGTTTACAATCTAATTTTGCCTATCTCAGATTGAAACACTGTGAGCTGAGCATTCCTAGCATGAAAAAACATATAGTTTCTTCAATGTGACAATCAAAGCTTTTCGGAAACAAATGTACTATGTTGTAATAAAGCTATAATTTCATTGTCAAATGAAGTCTGATATCTTGACTTTTTTCTTCTAAGATCACTGATGAATTGCACTGATCATATTTTTGGTAATAATTTTGCTAAGGACAATTACCTGGATATAAGGTATCCATCTCCCTGAAAATTATACCCCCAGATCAATAATCTCAACTACTGAGGGATTTAAATTATAGTTTACTTACATTACAAATGAAGACATTCACTGATATAGAGTGAGTACATACTACAGGTAAAGGGGGAAATCAGAAGTGTGTACTTGCCATTGAAATAACCATGGACTAGTGTGCATGCACACCAAACAGGGGACAAGTTGTTGAGGAATATGGTGATCCATGGCTAAAGCAGGGAGAGCAATGGCAGCAAGCACTGACATAAAGTCACAGCATGTGCTATTTGCCCCCAAACACAAAAAAACTTCCCTCCCAAGCAACACATGGTAATTACGACTGTAAATACTACTATTTTTTCCCCCAAAATGCTGCGTCAATCATTACAGCGCCCCCTTAAGCTTGCTTGAGTATAATATGTAGCTTGTATTTTAAACCTCACAGATAACTTACCACTTTTTGACAGTAGATTAAAGGGGTTGTCTCACTACAAAGATTATTTTTTAAAATGTAGGGAACACTAAATAAAGATGTTTTCCAAATTAATTGTTTTTTTAATTTTTTTTTTTGTTTTAAAGGGGAAAAAATGTTTTTATCCTTCTGTGCTCCTCTGGGGTTTCCCCCGCTGTTTGTTCTATTGATAGGGGGAGTGATTTTTTCACACAGGGTCGGCACACCCCGAACTCCAGAAGTGAGAGCTTTTTGTTATCTGATCTTTAGAAAAAAAGCCAGTAATTACTGCTGTTTACTTTAACCAAAAGTTCCCGGCCTGAAAAATGAGATTTTCTAATTGCAGGGTCAAAAGAGTCATTGCTAATTACAGCGGTTGACCAGGAATGACAGAGCAAAGCACTTTATTTCATTCATATCCTATAAAAATTTTAAAGATAAAACCCCTTTAAAACATTTCCTTCCATATTTACTTTTTCTGAGTCCAAGAATAAAGCCTTATATATGGCCTACATCTAGGCCCTATTCTCCAAATAACACCAAAAGCACAACTTTTACCCCTCAACCTCCTTCTATCCTGTCCCATTATCTCTTTTCACACTCTTGCCCTTATGTCTTCATCTTTATATCTCCCCCACCAAAATTCCTCAAACTCCTTTACCTAAAATCCCATCTGTTAGTGGATATAATCTGCAAAGTTTCCCCAAAAAGTGAAAATGGTATCATATCTGCTGGTAGCATGTAATAGCATAGCATATTGTTCTGTGAAGAAAGATTCAGTACAACTTGCATTTTGTTCACTTTAATCACTGCTTATTCTGGGTTAAGGGTCCAGGGGCATGTATCAGTGATTGACAGCCATATTTGGATGCACACTCAAGTAAGGAAGGCTGTTAATCACTATCAGCACCATCTGATTGACTCAGAATAAGCAGGGATTTAAATGAATAAAATACATTTAATCTCCTCAGCTCTTTCTGCTTTATAAACTGCTTCCAGCAGATCCAATTTTGAATGTGTCAGGTTCCCTTTCAACCTCATTTTTACCAGTATCTCATGCAACCCCTAATACCTTCACCAACTGTCCTTATGCCTATATCCTACTGTCCCTTTGAGGTCAGTCATGTTTGTATATTGCAGAAGTGTCACATATGTTCTGTGCAGAAATCCATAGCAATTTACCATACAATACATTTTTAACCCCTTAGGGACCCTGGATGTATGAGGGACCCTGGACGTATGAGTACGACCCAGGGTCCCTAAGGGGCTTTGCAGGGGGATTCTCTGGATCCCGCCCCAGCCCCCAGGGATGCGGCTGATCGCAGCTAACACCCGGCGGCTCCAGCGGGGAGGGGGAGGGGGGGGGGGCGGCGGCGCCGCCCGCCCGGGCTGTTTAACCCCTTAGAAGCCACGGCAAAGATGGCCGTGGCGTCTAAATAAATGAAGAGTGGTGCCGCGCAACGTTCTTCCCGACGATCGGCATGCCTGGACATGACAACGGGGAGCTTTATGAAGGCTCCTGTCACTGCCATGTCCTGGTTTGCCCCACTTCCGGCCGCAGACATGAAGTGGGGAAACTGCCATCTTTGTACAGTCTAATGCATTGCCTATGCAATGCATTAGACTGTATTAACGATCACGCCCCCTAGTAGTCAAGCACCATAGGGGGACTCAATGTTAAAGCAAAAAAAAAAAGAAATAAAGTTTTAAAGTGCAAATAAAAAAGTATTAAAAGTTCAAATCACCCCCTTTCCCCATTTTACAAATAAAAACAATAAAATAATAAAAAAGTTACACATATTCGGAATTTCCACATCCAAAAAAAGTAAGATCTATAAAAATCTAACATTATTTAACCTGTACGCTGAACACTGTAGAAGAAAAAAATTCCAAACGCCAAAATTGCATTTTTTGGGTCATTTTATGTCACTTAAAAATTGGAATAAAAGTGATCAAAAAAGTTGCATGCATTCCAAACTGCTAGCAATAAAAAGTACGCTTCAGTCTGCAAATAATGCACCCTCACTCCCGTCCGTATGTGTTAATACAAAAAAGTTATTGGTCGCACAAAATGACGCCGCGGCGCAAATTTAAAAATTAGAACATGTTTAGAATTTTTTTACGGTAACAAAACATAACGGAAACCCTGCATGTTTGATATTGCCGGATGTGTATCAACCTTTAGAATATAGGTAACACATTATATTTACCAAAAAGTGAACGCCGCAAAAGCAAAACACCCGCAAACATGGCAAAAATATGTTGTTTTTTTTTACAATTTGTCCCACTTGGAATTTTATTGCGGTTTCCCAGTATATTCTATAGTACAGTGAATAACACCATTAGAAATTACATCTTATCCTGCAAAATAAAAGCCGTCATAGGTCTATGTAGGTGGAAAAATAAAAAAGTTATGTCTCTGGGAATGCGAGGAGGAAAAAACGAACGTGTCAACAACAAAAAACGCTGGGTCCTTAAAGGGGTTGTCTCACTACGAAGATCATAGTTGAAAATGTGGGGACCAAAAATCTAAGGATGTACGTCCTTGGTTACTATTGGCAAAGTGCTATGGTTTTAGGAACGGGCTGGTTCACATGTGCTTAGCAACGGTGTTTGTTTACTGGTCAGGGAAGCATTCTGTCCTGCCCAGGTCGTGCACATGCAAAGGAAAGGCAGTGAAGAGGAGGGGCAGGGATGTGTGTATTGGCAGACAGGGAGGAGAAGCAGTGAGAGGATATGCAGGAGGGTTGTGTGTATTGTATCCTCTTCACTGCCTCTCCTCCATCCCTGTGGCTGCCTATACACACATCCCTGTGGCTGCCAATACACCCTCCCCCGCTCTTCACTGCCTCTTGTCGCTGCATGTCGCTGCCAATACACACAACCCCCCCTGCATGTCCTCTCACTGCTTCTCCTCCATGCCTGCCAATACACACAACCCTGCCCCTCCTCTTCACTGCCTTTCCTTTGCATGTGCATGACCTAGGCAGGACAGAATGCTTCCCTGACCAGTAAACAAACACCGTTGCTAAGCACATGTAAACCCGCCCGTTCTCTAAAACTGTAGCACTTTGCCAATAGTAACCAAGGACGTACATCCTTAGATTTTTGGTCCCCACATTTTCAACTATAATCTTCGTAGTTAGACAACCCCTTTAAGGGGTTAAATCCCCGTTCACATGTAACAGCAAAAAAAAAAGCAGAGAAATTAAGGTAAGAAGTTTAGTTTAGACCTATCTGCATTTTGTATGTTATATTATTTCATTTCTAAATGCAACCATATAAAATCACCTTGTGCTTCAGTAGGAAAAATGATGGTGCTGTACAATGAAAATAAATAATTTGATGAGATGCATATATACAATTTGTGTTATTATTTCAGCAAGATTGAATGAGGCATCATTTACATCTCATCTTTCCTTCCCAGAGCTTGGTTGTGACAGAAGTGTGCACACCTGCCAACTGGCACCATGTGTTGCACAAGATAATTGATATACAGCTGATACTTTTTATAGTCTAGAAAATATGGGTAATAATTTTATTACTGTGTCTTGGCACAAATATTTTATACATATATAGTGAAAATAGATTGAACGTTATGATGATTATTTTCTATAACTGACACCTCATTGAAAATAAATGTATTGAGATAAAACTTAACTTTGAGGGGGTTCGCAAATCCAGCTGTTTAGATGCAGTTTTTAACGTCAAAACCAGGAATGGATCATAATTGGAGGACACATATTCAGGAAAGACTGAAACTTTGTCTTGTTTGAAATTACTTCCTGGTTTTGGCTTCAAAAACCGCATTTAAAAAGCTCAACAGATGAACCCACCCTAGCTCGATCTGCATTAACAAAGTTTTAATAGATCAAATGTTTCTGCAATTGAAAATAAAAAAGGAGACAGAATAGTTTAAAAAGGTGGCACACCAATATGGCTGCCAGGTGGACGTTGGCCATGCATCATCACGCACGTGGTGTGGTTATGTCATATCATTATACCACTTGCACAAGTTTCCAGCTCGTCGGGGAACAGGAAGAGACAAGTTTTTTTTTTCACCTAATGTTGGACTACTTATCGACCTACCTGCGGCCTATCTACTGTCTGCCTATCTACTGCCTTGGGCCAATCTACCTACCTATCTAATTTGGATCTAACTACTGCCTACTAACCTACCCAGAGTCATTCTACCTACCTACCTATTCACTACATACATGGGGACTATCTACCTACTTGGGGCCTACCAACCTACCTACCTGGGGCCTAACTGCTGCCTACCTATGGCATAACTATTGTCTACCTACCTGGGGCCCATCTACTTACCTATGGACTACCTACCTACCTGGGTCTTCATTGCAGCCTACCTACCTAACTGGAGCCTAACTACTGTCTACCTATGTGGGGTCAATCTACTTACTTATGGCCTACCTGCCTACCTGGGGTCTAACTGCTGCCTACCTACCTGGAGCATATCTACTGTCTACCTACCTGAGGTCTCACAACCTCCCTACCAAGGGCCTAACCATTGCCTATCTACCTGGGGCCAACCTAACTACCTATGGCCTACCTACCTACCTGGGGCCTATCCACTTCATACCTACCTGGGGTCTAACTGCTGCCTGCCTACCTAGGGCCTATCTGCTACCTACTTACCTATGGCCTACCAGGAGCCCAACTGCTGCTTACCTACCTACCTACATATCTTGAGCCCATCTACTGCCTAACTACCTGGGGCCTACCAATCTTCATGGAACCTTTAAGCCTACCTTTCTATGGCCTACCAATTTACCAGGGGGCTACCTACTTATCCGGGGCCTTGCCCATTTAACTGTCTACCTAGGGCCTCGCCTACCTATCTACTTAGAACCTTGCCTAACTTCCCACCTGAAGCCCTTACCTAACTACCTGATAATATGATTCTGAGGAGTACAGGCCATCTCCAGATGGCTAGTCCTCTGATCCACCGCACCCATCTAGAAGACTGTGCCTTTAGGCCATGGTCTGTACTCTCTCTCTCTCACTGTTGGAAAGTTTGTTCAGAGGGGACAGTGATGGAAGTGCTGGAAAAGTGCTGCATTATAAGATATTTGTGCTTAAATATGCAGGGCCAAGTGTTGGCTGGTAGAAGTCATTATGGAGATCTGAATCGGTTTCAGAAGAAAAAGGAAAGTGAACGACTTGTCAGAGAAAAAGTCCCCTTTGAGTCACTAGATGTAACTGCACTGTAATCACTTATATGTCTGCAGATACTATGTACACTGGAAATAACCATTATATGGTCATTATATGGTGATAATATACAGTCTGCAAAGCCTGTGCACACTGGTATCTACAACTATATGGTCAGTGTATGAAGGTAATATACAGTATGCAGGGCCTGTGTAAAACTGGTATCTACCACTATATGATCATTGTATGGTGGTAATATACAGTCCACATAGCCTGTGTACACTGGTAATTACCACTATATGGTCACTGTATGGAGGTAATATACAGTCTGCAGAGCACCTGTGTACATTGGTAGCCATCACTATATGGTTACTGTATAGGGGTAATATTGGTCTTTGTATATTGATCTTTATTCAGTGATAGTATAGGGTATTATTCAGTCACCATGGGGTGGTAATTTGTGGTCCTGTTCTTACATTATATTCAGATACTTATGTAGTATTGTTATTGGTAATGTTGGTTTTGGTACAGTGGGATTTGTTTGGTAACAGTATGATGGTGATATGTATGGTGAGGTGTTTGCTCCGTCCAAAAGTTTGCTATTGGGCCCAGTCTTGTCTAGTTATGTTGCTGGCAATCTGCAAATGGGACTTTATGTGACTTCCATTCAAAAATGACTATGTTCTTGTCACTCTTTCAAAAAGGACAGATTTGTGTAGTGCATAGGAGTTGTCCCATGGACAGAATCTCTCACGTGAGCAGTTGATCTCTGCAGCTCATTCAAAGTGACCCTGGGCATTTGGCTGCTCCTCTAATTATTGCTCAACTTGTCTGGGCTCTCAGGCTAGGTGGGCGACCATGTTGTGGTAGATTAGCAGTTGTGTCATTCACCTTTCACTTACGGATGATGGATTGAAAAGTGCTCTGAGAGATGTTTAAAAAAAAAAAAAAACCTGCAACACACTTTGCCACAACTTTATCGCTTAGCTATCTGGCGTGTTCCTTGGTTTTCATGATGCTGTTTGTTTACTAATGTTCTCTAACAAACTTCTGAGGCATTCACAATACGGTTGTAGTTAGACTGAGAATAAAGGGATTTTCTTAAAGGATAATCAGCCAAGATATCAGGAAGAGAATTGCTGACTTGCACAAGTCTGGTTCATCCTTGGGTGCAATTTCCAGATACCTGAAGTGCCTCTTTCATCTGTACAAACAATTATACGTAAGTATAAACAAGATGGGAATGTCCAGCCATCATACAGATCAGAAAGGAGATGGGTTCTGTTTTTCATAGATGAACGTGCTTTGGTCCGACATGTGCAAATCAGCCCAAGAACAAAAGCAAAAAACCTTGTGACGATGCTGGCGGAACATGGTAAGATTATGTCATTATCCACAGTGAAACGAGCACTGTATTTAAAAATGGGTTGTTTTTAAAACCCCTCCCACCAGGAAGAAGCCATTACTCCAGAAGAAGCATATAAAAGCCATATTAATGTTTGCAAATGCACCTAGGAAGAAAGACCTACATTTTTGGAGACATATCCCGTGGTCTGGCAAAAGTAAAACTGAACTTTTTGGCCTAAAGGACCATTATTATGTCTGGATGAAAAAGGGAGAAGCTTGGAAGCTAAGAAACACCATCCAACTGTTTAAATACAGGTTTTGGCTCATCATGTTGTGGGGTTGTTTTGCTGCAGGAGGGACTGTTGCACTTCCCAAAATAGATGGCAACATGAGGAAAGAAGATTATGTGTCAATACTGAAGCAACATCTCAAGACATCAGCCAGGAAGTTAAAGCTTGGGCAGAAATGGGTCTTTCAGATGGACAATGACGCAAAGCATTCTGCCAAACTGGTTACAGAGTGGCTTAAGGATAACAAAGTCAATGTTTTGGAGTGGCCATCACAAAGCCCTGATCTCAATGCTATTGAGAATTTATGTGCAAAGATCTAAAGGCAGGCGTGAACAAGGTGACCTATAAACGTGGCTTAGTTACACCAGTTCTGTCAGGTGGAATTTATCAAAATTCCTACCAACTATTTTGAGAAGCTTGTGGAAGGATATACAAAACATTTTACCCAAGTCATACAGTTTAATGTCAATGCGACCAAATACTAATGAAATGTATGTAAACATTTAACTTTACAGAAAATAATAAAAATGCCCTAAAATATTTTCTCTCTCTGATTATTCTGGCATTTGGCAAATATAGATAATTTTGGTAACCCTAATAGAGAAAAACATCTTTTTGTGTTTTATATAGTGCATGTAAACCTTTTTTTCAGTGGGTGTGTATTCTACTATATTTTTAATATATTATAAAAAAAATTTTATTATATATTTTTTTTTAAAAAATATATATATAAATTATATATAATTTAATATTAAAAATATATATATTAAAAATATATATATAAATATTATATATATATAATATTTGTGATACTTGACTTAGAATGCTTGATAAAGATTTATTGAAAGAGCGTCGCTTGGTCCATTTTTTGTTTTGGGGGGTAAAAGAATCTTTCATTTGAGAGTGAAGGAGAGCAGACATGCTTTTGCACCTCCTATCAAAAGTTCCTAACAAACCACCAGGGTTTTAAAACAAGTAATCGTCGCAAACCATCTGCCTTTACGCAACACTGTGTAAACCCAAACCCTTTAAGTAAAGATATTTGATTTTTAGCGATCTCCTCCGTTTACACGGCAGTACCTTCATCTGACTTTAAAGGTAAAAAAACACTTAAATTAAACCGTTTATTTTTTTTAAATTCTCTTTTGGTTTAATGTTACAATATTTTTTTCAGTGTACTTTTTGTTAATAATCATGCAAAAAAAAAATGTGGTGTTTTTTGGGGTGCGGGGAAAATTTTTTGGGTTTAAGGAAAAAGACAAACGTTTAAAACTCAATCTAAATATACCCGGATACATTATATTAATTACCAACAATTTAAAAATGAAAAATATCCCGTTATCCCACCAAAAAAACACAATAAAAAAAAACTACAAGCTGAAAAAATTGCTTTTTTCCTTTCACGGAAAAAATTATAAAAGTTTTTAATTTCCGGGGCCCCAAAGTGTTTGTGAACCCTTGGCTGTTCTATTACCACCAATTTATACAAATAAAAGGCAAAGTGCACCCATAATATATTAAATATATAAAAAATTTTTAATAAAAAATTTATAAATTTTATATATTATAATTTTAAAAAAAATATATATTAATTCGCCTTTTGTTCCTGCCAGGGATGGGAAATGCTATTTTTTTGTGAAATTTCTGAATCTTGTTTGCGACCTTTGTTGGTTAGGCTCTCCCATTTTTTTGATGTATTGTCATTTTTAATTGGTATCTTTGCTATTGGCTTGGGATGCGCTGTTTTGAAACATTGCAATAACTATCGTTTTGGCTGCACATCTGGCTTTTTTTTTCCGTCTATTTTTATAAGTTAATATTTACAGGTTTTGGGTTTGAATTCCCCACTTATTACTTTGGAATCGGCATGCCCATAAAAAATTTTCATATTCTCATCCTAGGGGGCTTTCTAAATATCCAATCTTTGTTTTATCATCAGGGCGACTTTGTTTCTTGGGAAGCTGATTGTGCATTTGGTCACCAAAGATCGCCCTTGGAGGGAAAGGACCCCCATAAGTAGTTGTTTTTCTGGTTTTTCTTATTTTTAATCTCTATTATTGTTATAAAATGGATTCTTTGTCCTCATATCACTTACCCTTGAGGAACCCAAATAATACGGGGGTTCTTCCCCCGGGCCCCGACTTTTTATATTGTTTCGCCAAGAAATGTTATTTTTACTAGACAATTCGTAAGTGACTGCTATTTTGTTATCATGTGGTTTCTTAATTTGCTTTGCAGTGCTGTGCTCAGCCCCGCACATGGTGAGGATGTCGGAGAGTCCAGATAAGAAACAGACTGTACATTGTTGTTTTTAAATGTTTTTATGGGTTTTGTGTCTTTTTGTCTGTAATTATGGTTGTGCAGGTGTTTTCTATATATGCCTTCTTTTTCTTTGAAATGTTGTACATTTAAAAAATAGGGCTTGGTTCTAAGTCCAAATTTGGCTGTGTCTTTGAGGGGTCAGGGGAAAATCAATTAACGCAGAAAATTTTATTCAAATTAAAAATTTTAGAAAAAAACGCTATGGGTGACTGATAATTTATTAATAAATATATAAAATGGCCCCCTACAAAAAGTATGGGGAAACTATTTTTTGAAAAAACCCCTCAAAAAATAGATGGTGAGAGGGCATTCCCTTTTTCGGGGGGGGGGGGGGGGGGGGGGGGGGGGGGGGGGGGGGGAAAAAAAGATTCAATATCCAGAGGAGTAAAGCCTTCTTTACCAGGAAAACTTTGTATCTGTGGAATAGCCATGATTCGAAAAATCACACCAAATTGTATGGGGAAAAAGGAAAATAAAGCGAGTTCCGAGTATTTACAAAAGACCCAAGTAAACCAAAAAAAAGAAAATCCGGTTTTTTAAAAACTTTAAAAGGGTTTTTTAGTATGGCTTTTGGCAGACTTGACTTTTCTATCTTTACAGTCAACCAGGGGGGGCCCTCCCCCATAGGCAGTTCGTCCTCCAGTAGGCATGTCTTCCCTCCTTTTTGATGGTACTGGTTTCATATTGGTAGCAGGGAAGAGAGAGAATGTCACAGCTCTGCAGACCTCCTGCATTTTTGGGCATTTCAATCTTGGAGAGCTGTCATCTCCCTCCACAAGCTCCTTGTAACCCGAACACTTACTTGCTTAAACATAGATATAAAAGCCGAACTGATGAAAAAAAATTTTTAGTTATAAGCTGTTTTAAATGGGAGGGAGACGAAACTAACGCTGGAGACTCAGTAATTACCAGATCCTTCACATAGACTGGGAAATAGCATAAAGCTAGGCGCTTTTATTACACAGAACAGCCCAAAAGGAACTGTTTCACTCTCATTTTTCACAGCCAGGGGAAATAAGACAGAGAGTAGACCCCAACAAGGCGAACAAATATCAGAGCAATCACAGCAAAGGAGGGGTGGCCCCACCCAGGGGCTATTTAGCTCTAACACACACACCCCAAAATTACCGACGCTATACTAAATATTTAGGCAATGCAAACCAATTGCAAAAGTGTTTATTTTTACTGTCCCAACATTACAATTTTGATCTTTGTACAAGAAAACCCCCTTTTTCTTTTAAATTTACACTAAAAGGATACAGAATATCAAAAATAAATTCCAAGTTATTCAAAAAGACAAAACACCCAAACGAAGGTCCAGAAGAGGGAGGGGCAGAGGAGGAAGTATCAAATGGCGACCTACAGGATAACCCCTATTCCCCACTTGGCCTCCCAAAACCTCCAATTTGCCAAAGGGTGATTCTAAAATGGGCGAATTTCTGAAATTCGGTCGCTCCCTTTGCCGAATTTCCCGAAAAAAAAATAACTTCTTTCCCGAATCATTTGGGGACAAATCCTTTAAAAAAAAGCTATTTCCGGCTGCCCCAGCCTGCAGGGGTGTAAAGTTGGCCTGCTTAAATATGCAGAGGGAGGGGTTTGGTTTTCATAAAAAGTTGTTTTTAGTATGCACCCCAGACGCTGCCGCTTTAGAATCGCTTCAAAAAAAAAATTTCCCCGGGGCACTTAAGACGCAAAACTGACCAAAAAATAAAGGGGGGAATGACCTGTAAAGTCAGGCAGCGACGTGGAAAAAAAAAAAGGGAAGAGCTCAGGGGGAAACATTGTGACGAGTGTGGGGGTGACGGGGGCGCACCAGCCGAGGTCAGGAGTGGCAAAATAAAATTCTGGGGTGGCAAAAAGGATAGGCCCAGAGGGGCACATGACCAGTTTAGGTCAGGCACAGCCAAAGCCACGAAGGGGTCGACATTGGCACAAGACAGAGGTGTAGGTTCGGCAGCACCCAAGCAGCAGCTTGGGGGGGTCGACAGGGGAAATGAATTCTGGAGGTGGCCAAAAAGGATGGGGGGGCCACAGAGTGGACAATGAAAGTGTGTGGGGGGTCACGGGCAGCAGCCACAGCAGCAGCTTTTGAGGTCAGAAAGGGGCAAAGCATTCTGGAGGGGAAAAAAAACAGGAGTAGGCCACGAGGGGGACAATGAAACAGTGTTAGGTCCGGGCCAGCCACAGACAGCATGGGGTCAGACCTTGGGGGGAAAACAATGACACAGTTTAAATGGGGGGCAGCACACTTGGGGGGGGGGGGGGGAGACAGAAAGGGGCAAATGACTTTCTGGAGTGGAAAAACAGGAGTGGCCACAGAGGGGGACAAAAAACATAGTGTGTAGGCACGGCAGCAGCCACCGCACAGGGGTCAGAAAGGGGCACATGACATTTGGAGGTGGAAAAAACGGGAGTAGGCCCAAGTGGGCCCAATACACAGTGTGTAGGTCCGGCACAGCAGCATGGGGTCAGACAGTGGCACAATGACACGTGTGGTCACGGCAGCGCAGCATGGGGGCCAACATGGCACAATGACATTCTGGAGGGGCAAAACAGTAGTAGGCCACAGATGGCACAATGACGAGAGGGGAGGTGACGGCGGCGCAGCATGGGGTCAGACGTGGCACAATGACATCCTGGAGGGGGCAAAAACTGGAGTAGGCCACAGAGTGGAAAAAAAGACGAGAGTGGAGGTGACCATGGAAGCAGCATGAGCCAGACAGTGTCACAGTGACATTCTGGGGTGGCAAAAACTGGATGGGCCACAGAGGGGCACAATGACAGAGAGTGGAGGTGAGGGCGCAGCAGCATGAGGCAGACAGCGGCACAATGACTTCGGGAGGTGGCAAAAAACGGGAATAGGCCGAATAGGGGCACATGACACAGTGTTTAGGCACGGGCAGCAGCCACAGAGCAGCATTTGGTAAAAGACAGTGGGCAAAATAAAAAACCCTTTTTTGGAGTTGAAAAAAAATGGGTAGGCCACAGAGGGGCACAAGACAGGTTGGGGGGTGAGGGCGGCAGGGAAACAGCATGAGGTCAGAGGGGGGCACAAAACACAGGTGGGGTCCACGCAGCCCAGCGCAGCTGGGGTCAACAGTGGCACAATAACAGAGTGGGGGGGGTGCAATACCAGTCCCTGGAAAAATGGTTGGGGGAAAGGGAGAAACGTCCGATGGGGGCATCAGGGGGTGGGGCCAGAATAGTGGCTAGGGGTATTTAAACCCAACTCCTTTTTACAGTTTTGGGTGAGGCGTCGGGTGATGGTCTGACGCCTAGGCATTGGTGGTGGAAATTCGGGCCGATCCCGCCTGATTCATCTTGCAAAGGTCAGTCTTTCCCTTTTTTCCCGTACAAGGGGGTTCTCCTTTGGGGTTAAAACGTTGCCCCCCCCATGAAAAACCTTTTTGGGGGGGGGCCACCACTCGGCCGGGCGGACGCCTCCTCCATGCCCCACTCGGCAAAAGTTGCGGCCCCCACATCCTTTACTGCCCATAGTCCAGGGACTTGAAACGGGGTGGAGAGGCATCCAAAGTAGGCCCCCCCCTGTTGGGTTCGGGTTGCTCCGGGCCCTCGCTGCTCTGGCGATGCCCTCCTCACTAGGCGGGGAAGGAAGCTGCTCACAGTAAACCCAAACTTAGTTGCTCTGAGGGGCTGGCTGCTCCGACCCCCCCCCCTTCCCCCCAGCAGCCGCGGCAGTAGTCCTGAGCGCTGAAAAAACCCCCCCGGTCAACCCAGAGGGAGGGAGAGCCCGCACATGGGCCGCCCAACTGACTAGGGGTTTTCCCTACAGTATTTGAGTTTGTCCTCCCTCTCAAAGTGGGAAAAAAGGCTCCCTTTTGGACCGGTAGGGGAAGTAAATGGGGTGAAAACCAAAAGTCATCCCCCCCGGATTGACTATTCGCTGCCCCACTAGCCACTCGCATGCGCGGGCCATCTGCACAGTGACCCCGAGGGGTTCCCCTCCTCCATCCCACTGTAACTGCCAGGTGTTGGGTCATCTGCCCCCGTTTCCCATCTCCACTACCTCCTCCCTGCTCCTCCTCTCTTGTCCCCCTGGGAGAAAATCCACTGATTTCACCCCCAATGCTTTTCCCAATGTCCTCCTCCTCCTCCTCCATTTCAGTCCCCCCGGACTCTGTGGCCGAGGGTGTGTGCCCCGTCTCCAGTCGCCCGCCAAGACGATTTTTCAAACATCTTTCCAGGACATGAAACGGGGGAAAGTTATTCTCCCCTAGTCCTGGCGACTGACAAATAACGGGCCTCCTCAATGGGCCCAACAAAAGGGGGTGTCACACTGAGTGCAACGGCTGCATCCAAAATTACACAGGGGAGTACCCTGTCCGTTGGACTAAAAATCGTTTGGCCCTTTCTCTGTTTACAGTGGGCCAACATTTTCGGTGGTAACCCAACGGGTGGAAAATTGCATATCGGTGTGTTGGGGGAGGCCGTTCGCCGTGCCAATCGAGGAGGGTTTCCCCGGGTTTGTAGGTGGGATGAAAGTGCTGCACAGTTTCCTGGCCCTTTCGAATTTCTGAAATTGGGGGAAGCTTCAAACCTTTCACAACCAATTAAAAAAGTGCCCATGCAGGGCGCATGGACCATCCCCCTTCGGTGCAGCGCAGACACCATGTTCCTCCCTTGTCCTCGTCATGGTTCCAAAATTTGAGTTGGGGCGGAGAAAGCCCCACATCATTTCTTGCTGCATGACGGGGAGAGTTCTTCCCCTGTGTACTTGTTCGCCCAGGCAAGCCCTGTAGAACGCGTGAACCGCTGTCCCCACAAAATGTGGATATGGGCATATTGTGGGGGCTGAGATGGGTGGGGGGGAGGAGGAGGTGGCGGACATTGGCGCAGGGGCCGCAGTTTGACAACGTGGAGGAGAAAACGGCGTCTCCTGCCAAGTTGTTGGGGTGCCTGGGGTAAAACAATTCCCCCGTGGGCCCCTAAAAGGGCATTACTGGCCCTGACCGAGTTCGACCCGACGTCCGCGCTGCCGTGACCTTGGGAACAAACCGATAAGTTCAAGGACGGCCTACCTTCTGTTTTCATAAGACTGTGGCGCCATGGACGAGAAGGGCATCTGGGGGAATTGTCAAAGGAAACACTAGGCGCTGTGTTCTGCGGCGGCGGGTGGACACCACATTGAGCCACGTTTTTCCCCGGGCCCCCAGATGGTGAAGCTGCTGTGTTGACGCTGGGCCGTGGTGCCAACGTTTGCTCACTGGCCACGTTCACTTTTTGCCACAATTCTCATATACCCATTTTGGCTCCCCCCGGGGTCTTAGCAAAGAACGCCACACGGAGTATCGGATTTTACCGCCAACGCTCCGCATGAGTGGTACTGCCGCCCCTGCCCGCTAGCCCTGTACCCCTACTTTCTTGGGCCTCAAGAGGGTTTTTTACCCGGGGGGGGGTTGGCTCCCCACCCACACTGTCTATCCGCTGCCACGCCCCCAAACCCCCTTGCGGCTGTGCCGCTGCCGACCGCACTGAGCCCCCTTCTCCCGACATGATGAAGCCCCTTTCCCCACCCATTTCCCAATGCGGTCGGGTAATACATTATTTTTTGTTTCATCGTCACTGCTGTCCTAAT
>JAODAL010002313.1:0-7500 GCA_025379985.1 Phyllomedusa bahiana
TTACATCAGGAAATTGTTTCCCCAACAATCCCCCTGGCGAGCCAAAAAAATTTCTGGGGCAAAACGTTTCTTTTTTTTGACTTTTTTTTGCCCATGTTTCCTATTTCCGATATACTTTTTTAGAAACTGGACACAAATGCGTGGTTCCATTTTCTTGTTTTCAGTGAAAATTTGGTAAAAGGGGTTTAATAAGCAAATGTAGCCCCAAAAAACTAATTTTCCCCCAAAGACCACTGTGCCGCCACCACACCTCCTTATGGTATACATGTGATGGGGCAAAGACATCACAGTTGGAAGTCAAAAAACAACATGTGTAACGTGCCCTAACGCCCTAAAAACCATTTTTACCCTTTTCTGCCTAGATCAGATACATTCGCCTGAAATATCACATACAGAAAATATCTACATTACACAGATGAATTAAAATGGTTATATGAATGCTACACACTGATCACTCTTATATTTCCAATTTGAAAGATTAGTAGGCATCACCAGAATGATACATATGTTTTAGGGGATATAGGAACAATCGGGTAATGGTGTATTGCTAAGAATCTAGATGTGCTCATATTGAGCTATATTGGTCATTTGTTATATAATGCTACACAATGCTCTTGATTTACTGTTCCCTTTTTTTTGCTACAATTCTTTTTGCTGCCCCTTAAATTTTCTAAATTTGGCTTCTTCTAAATGCAAATATGTTTCTCAAAAAGGAAGTATTACCATTTACACTTTTAGGGGGAAATGATAGATATGTTATAGATAGGATATTTTAAATTTTAATAGATCTGTATGGGACCCACACTTATCTCGGAAACAGTAGTAATTTAAAGTATAAAAATGCCAGCTTCCAATCCAAGTAATGTGATATAAAAATCCAAAGCTTTATTAGAACCAGTTAAAAAAAAAAGGAATAATCCCATACTATGCATTGCCAGAATGGACGTTACTTGCCATGAGTAAGGATACAGCATCCAAAACGCGTCAGTGTGTTCTCCAGCTTACATTAGCTGACTAGTCATTCTGGCAATGCATGGTATGTGATTATTCTTTTTTTTTTTAACTGTTTCAAATAAAGCTTTGGATTTTCATATTACATAACTTATATTGGAAACCAGCATTTTTCTGCTTGAAATTACTCCTGCATTTTGAGACATGGTTTTGCTCTGCGTGCTTCCATTAAGTACAGCTGCAATCAAACTGTGTGCGCTAACCAACGATTGTTTAACTCTTTATTGTGTGTAGCCCTAAATCTCCATTCAAATGGAATAGGTTCCTTCAAAACGATATTCACACAGCATTTTTCAATCTGTGTTTCAGTCTGAAAAGCGGATTGAAAAACGCTGCGCCAAACGCATCCAAACATGTACCCAAAGTGTGGTACGTGTTTGGATACATTTTTGCTGCAGCATAAACGTACCCTATAGTTTTAAATGGGGTGCCTGCTGCGTCAGACGGAGCCGGAATTGACATGTCAATTCTTTGAATGGATCTGAAAGACACATCAGAAAGACGTGTAAAACACGTATCGGTGATCAGACGTCTGAATGTCGATGTTTGTTTTACATTGAAAGCAATGTAAATCACAATGCACATTCTTAGACACGTGTTTGGGTCCGATTTAGGTCCGAAACATGGATCCAAACATGCATCTAAAAAACTCTGTGTGAACAGACCCTTACCCTGCATTCTGTTCTATAGTAGTTATGAGTACAGCTGAACACACCGCTCACCTGTACTCAGAACTCCCATAGAATAGAAAAGACAGTTCTGTCGGGGCTCGTTCCAGAGATAGGTGTGGAAGTCAGTGGTGGCACCTGCACCTATTACACTTTGAAGGCATATTCTATCGATATGCCTTTAAAGAGCTGTGAACACCCTTTTAACTATATGAATTGCCTTAGATCTCATTGCCACTGCAGATCGTTTGAGTGAATCTTCCAGAGGTTCTGATCTTCAAGGATTGCGTTTTTACTATGTCATAACTTCTTCCTGATTCTGTTAGTTGTGTTTTTGACATGATCATGCACCAAATATATTAGTCTTAACCCTCAGCATCATGCACACATAAGCTAAAGAAAGTAAGTTCTTTGATACATACAATGTACAGATATGAAGGCTTTCCTCAAATTCTTTATGTCTGCACATAATCATTGCTGGCCTCGGGCTCCTTAAACATCTGTCAAGAATAATATTCTTATCAGAAGCCAAGAGCTAGGTTTAAAAAGTATTGCTCATCATGAGGCTTTTACAGACAATGAATAAGAGGAATGAAAATATTCTAATTCTTTGCATTTTTCTAGTTTACAGAAACACCTGGGAGCCCAAGTCCTGGGGCCAGTTATATGTTTGGCTTATGGTGACATAACAGCTGTGCAGCTTAGTACATTGCATATCCTGTGTCACTAGCTAATGAGTGGACTATGATCAGTGGCCATAACTGGAAACATCTGCCTACTGACATACCCAAATGGCCACTGCCGATTATATGTTGTAACAGATGTTAATATTATATGACCCTACCTACAACTGAAACCAGAAGTTTACAACGTTTTAAAGGCAAGGTGACCTACAAACATGGCTCAGTAACACCAGTTCTGTCAGGAGGAATGGGCCAAAATTCCTACCAACTATTGTGAAGCTTCTGGAAGGATATGCAAAACTTTTAAACCCAAGTCATACAGTTTATGAGCAATGCTACAGAATACTAATGAAATGTATGTAAACTTTTGACTTTGCAGAAAGTAATAATAATGCCTTAAAATTCTCTCATTATTCTGGCATTTGGTAAATATAATTAATTTTAGTAATTCTAATTGACCTAAAACGGGTAAGGTTTATTCAGATTTCATGTCAGATAGTGAGAAAACATGCATATGTGTATTTTTATATAATGTATGTAAACTTCTGGTTTTAACTGCCAATACCAGTTCCACAGACAACTGGACACATGTAGAAAATCCTGGGTTTAATGAAGTTTGCTTACTCAGCACTGCTAGCCCAAGTCTCACTACTGCCCCTTTTCAGTAGAAGTGGGTTTACATAATTTGAAGTTTTGTCAGTTTACCTGATGTGTAATTTCATAAATACTTGCATTGCCTATAAAATAAAAAGCCTAATGAACTTGATCTTGAAACTGCATTGTACTGTTCTTTGTTACTCTTCTTGGAAAAAACATGAATAAACAGCCCATAAGGTGCTACCATCCCCTCTTGCTAGTAATCTGATACTGTTCGATGTGGGCTGACAATTCGGACTGTGTAGGAAACAAATGAGAAAACTGATGGCTCTTTAAAGGAGTTTAAAGGAGTTTTTCCCCAAAAGTAAGACATCCCCCGAAAATAAGACCTACTGCAATTTTTTTTCAAACTTAGAAATATAAGGCCTCCCCTGAAAATAAGACCTAGCGACAGTCATTGCTACAGCTCCCCCAAATACATTAGCATTAACAGATCATTTAGATAGGTCTTACCTTGTATGGGAGGCTACCTGGATAAGAGAGGCTCATTTAAGGACATTGCTATTGCTGGGCATGAGATATTGGGGTCAATGATTCTAAATGAAATGGAGTCACAAGAAACTTCAGAGTTGGAGAGTGATAATGATGTTCCACAAGATGATGACTTCAGTCTTTGAATAAATGTTTCTTTTTTTACATAAATACCGGGATCAGTAAATTCTACCATAGATTGTTTTACATGGAAATAGAGTCACAAGAAATTCTTGATGGAAGTAAGAGTTTGGCTGGGTATGCTGATGTTTTTAGTGACACGACTACAGTATATTAATAAACATTGATTTTTTTGTTCAACAATAAATGTGAATTCTTGTTCATGGAAAAATAAGACATCCCCGGAAAATAAGACCTAGTGCATCTTTGGGAGCAAAAATTAATATAAGACACTGTCTTATATTTGGGGAAACAGGGTAAGTAAAAGTATGCTGTGTCACATGTCGCGATGCAGCCGGGCATACCCGTGCTCCCATCGGTCACCGTGTGCTGGGAGCGAGTGGCGCCGCGGTCCGCATACCAGGCAGCGGGCGCACTCGCTCCCCTGAGCGCAGCTACTTACCACACCGCGCTCCTGCTTCCTCGTGTCTGTCAGCTGCCGGGCGCGAGCGTCCCCCCCTCCTAGGGCGTGCTCGCGCCGGCTCTTTAAGATTTAAAGCGCCAGCACGCCGGTAATTGGTGATTGCTGGCCGTTGACTCTATATATTGGCTCCACCTCCAGCATACCCTTGCCGAGGTCATAGTGCCTGTACCTATGCGAGGAAGCCTTCTAGAATTCCGGTTAGCCTTCTCCGTGTACCAGTCCCGTTTGCGCACGTCCTTCGACCACAAACCTTCGCTGCCTGCCCTGACCTTCTGGCCTGTCCCCGACTACGAGTTCGCCTGCCGATTCTGTACCGCGTTGCACCTCGGCTACTGCCGCAGGCAAGTCACATCAGGGGTAGCGACTTGGTGGAATCCCGCCGCAGCAAGTCCATCCTGCTTTGCGCCGGGCTCTGGTGAAAACCAGGACCCACTTAGACTCTGCTCCCTGGTGTGGCCCGTACCATTGCCTGCGGTGGCCCAGTGGATCCACTACTCCCAGTCGTTACATGCTGCTCATGTAACTGAAATAAAATAAACCTATACTCATTTTGATACTAACAGCCTAAGTAATTTGTCTCAAAGAATGATCTGTTACACTACAATTGAATTTAAAAAATCTTAAACGGGCTTTTTCACTACAAAGAATAGCTTTTAACATGTAGGGACAGACAATTGAAGACTTTTTCTAAATATATTTTTATAATTGCTATTTTGATTATACCTTGGTCAGGGGATAAGATGTCTCTAGATTATCATCCATATCTCCCTTCCTGATTAGAAAGAGAGCAGGGAGTGCCGCCAACATAATTGGAGCTCACCCTGGAGCAGACTTCTTGGGTCACATATATGAAATCTGTGTAGGTCTAAGACTTTTTTGTTGCCCATAGCAATCAGTCAGAGCTCCTCTTTCATTTCATACATAGCTCTGAAAAAATGAAAAGGGAGCTCCGAATGGTTGCTATGGGCAACAAAGAAAGTCTTACACCGAGACAGTTTTCATACATGTCCCCCTTTATTTCTAATAAAATTATATTAATTACCTGACAAGCAATTGCTTTCATTCATTCAAGAACAGTAGCTTTGCCTACACCTTTGTCTCCTGCACTGTGAGAGGATCAGCTGATTATATTGAAGCAAAATATACTAATCACTGCTATAGACCCACCTGCAGCCTGACCAGTCTGTGAGTTTGAAGCAGTCTGTGATTCTGTGAAACAACATGATGAGAAACCCCTTTTAAAAGCAAAAGAATTAGAAATTAAACAACTTTGCAAATAGTCTTTGGTGTATACAGCACCAGAGCAGACCTATGTGTCTCTATAGTTAAAAAGGACAAACTCAGTCATTCGCTATTCTCTTTCCTCTGCCTCCCGTCAGAGGCATAATTAAAATTCATGTGGCCCCACAGCAAAATGAGATGGGACCATCATATAAGCACCTGAGACAAGTAACCTGGGCCTGACTTTTTGCATACTGGTGTGAACTGGTACCTACTTACAGTGCAGTTTTTTATCATTCAATTGCTCCTATAGTGGAGGGGTGTTTTAGCACTTGCTCATTAGATATCGGCACATGTTATATCTCTCCCAAGTAGCACTGGGGCCTGTGTTGTCTCCTACTGGGTTTAGTCTCTATTGAGCTTAGTCAGCTATTGAGCTTTAAGTATGGCCTTGCGGTTGTGTTTTTGAGTAAATAATGTCCCATTTTTCTGTAATTTTTCTGTGACTCGTCTGACACCCAGATGAGACTTGTGCATGATATTCACTAGGGGCCACATGTATGAAAACTGTCTAGGTCTGAAATTCACTTTGTTGCCCACAGCATCAGAGCACCCCTCTCATTTTTCCAGAGCACCTTATGAAATGAAAGGGGCGCTCTGATTGGTTGCTATGGGCAAAAAAGTGAATTTTAGACCTAGACAGTTTTCATACATGTTGCCCCTAGTGAATATCGTGCACAAGTCCTTGGTGTCCGGCAGTCTGCCAAACATGCAGTTGCTTCTCCACGTGCATTGTCAGATTGGGGAGGATAGCATGCTAAACCTGCACAACTGCTGTTAAATATATATTTCTTAAATATATGGAAAAATTATACCATTACAAATGCACAAAAGCTCACACAGCAACATCAAGGGACAGTAAAAAGTTCTCAGAATATGGTAAAAAAAAAAAAAGAGAAAAGATATGCGGCATCCTGTAGACCAACAGTAGCTGTATCCTAAAGTTTAAGACAGGTGGCATTTAATTAGTACACACTATATGCATGTATGTATAACAGCAATATCTTGGCATAAGAAAGATATACCTAGAAAGTTATATGAAATCTATGATCCTGCTTGGTCCCTTTTTGTAGATTTAGGGCCGGTTCACACCTGCATCAGAGTTTCTGCTCCATTGTAGAGGTGAAACTGGACATGTGTTTCATTGGACACAAACTACAATGGGGTTCCTTGAGTTTCCATCCCAACGTCCCTTGTTCAAACAGAAAAAATAGCATGCTGTGCTATAACAGAACCTCCGACACAGATGTGAACTGGCCCTTAGTGTTAAAATATTGAAAAGAGCAGATACATTTTTCAAGACTGATGCAGCAAAAAGCATAAAAGATGCAGCACTGCCATCTAGTGGGCATTGGGGGCAGATCAGGAGCCAGTCAATAATATGAGAGAAGACAACAGACAGACAGAAGACGAAGAAGAAGAAGAAGATAATAGTAGATAGATAGTAATAGAAGATAGTCAAAAAAACAAATTGGTTTTTGCACATCCGTTTTGAAGAATAAGTGAAAGGGTTTTGGAGTAAAAACTATAAAAAAGCACAATGAAATATCAACAGCACTCTACATACACTAAAAACGGTCAAAAAGAACATAAGAATTTTTTTGGAACAGCATTTCTGCTAATATGGAATGTATGAAAAAATTTGAGGTTCTTAGTGTACATTTTTGATCAAAATTTAAAAAATCCCACCAAAACCGGGAAAGGGGTCCCCCAATTCAGGGGGGAATTTAGCTACAAACCGTTCTGTTTAAAAAAGGTGGGGGGATGCTAAACCAAGCTGGGGACTAGCCATTTCCCCCCATGCACTCCCCAAACTCAAAGTTTTTTTTTAATTTAGACGGGTTTACAGTGGAACCTTAAAACCCGAAATGTGAAGGCTGAACAGACCCAAGATGTACATTTAGCGTAGGTTCCCCCCTGAATGGGGATCCCCTTGCCTTTTGTGGGTGGGTTAATTTACAGCTTTTATCAAAAATGTAACCCCAAGAACCCACATTTTTTCATATTTCCATAGTAGCAAAATGCTTTTCAAAATTTTATGTCCCTTTCCTTTCTAGTGCCCAAAGTCTTGATATTGTTTTTTTTTTAAAACAAACAGAATATTGACATAGATAAAAAAAAAATA